>JARACY010001543.1:0-56242 GCA_029255725.1 Scrobipalpa atriplicella
TCCTCGCACCCTCAGGGATCCCATACCTACATTACCAAAAAAATTGTATTATTCACTCAGTAAATTATATTTTGTGTAAAGCTTTTATATTGAAATTATTTCTAAAGTTAAATTTAAATTTTCATTATTACGATCACAGCTAAGAAAAGCCAAGCTATCACCGCATTGCTCATATTTGGTGTTATTATTAAACCGGAACTAAACTCGAGGGAATAGACAACAATTTTCACCTCAAAGGAAGCTATCTCCTCGTCTACCGTCTTCACAGCTTCACAGCAAACGCCAAAGTAAATATTATTTGGGATTTCCTGAGCACCGATCGGTTTTAAAGTCACGTAGAAGGTAGTGATTTCAATTTCGTGCGAAGAGTTTTCTTATCGGCAGTGTTGCCACCTTAGTGATTATTCACTAAACTGGTGGCTTTCATTCTGTTGGTTTCGTAAAACTGAATTTTGGTGACTAAAAATACGATAACTCAATTAATAAAGAGCGACTTTCACGTTTCGCAAGAAATATTTTATAACAAAGACTGAAAAGATCATTTCAGGCTCCGTTGTCACTCACAATATTTTCTTATGAGAATAAGTTATGTTAAAAAATTACTTTGCCTTTGCCAGGGGGTGAAAGAATTTTTTTTCTAGATTGGGGCCAATTTTTCTAAAGGTTTTCTGGTAGTTTTATAAACGGAATCTGGAGGACAGTGGGGGACAGTTGGCAACACTGCACCGGCGTCGCTCCCTCAGGAAAAGTGAAAGGTAAAGCGGGAATGGCTCTTGAATCGTAAAAGTATTGACGGGGAATTTTGTTTAAGTTTCGGCTAATGCTCTTACTGGAAATGGAATGCATCGGGTCTTTCGAGGGTGGGAGGGTGCGTCCATTTCTGTCAGAAAGTTTATCAACAAAGTCTATTGAAAAGTAATTTATTGTATTAAAGTTTCACCGACAGCTAGAGTAGCCTTCTTTAGTCTTCCATTACTCATGGTAATAGTCCACCTGTTTACAATTTTTAAGGTAACAAAAATATTATATCAAAACTTTAGTGTGTGTTATTATGGTTATTGATAAATGACAAAGCAAATTATACCTTGCAAAGAAAAGCTCTTCATTCAAAGCTTTGTCTTTTGATTTACTGTTTATTAATCCTAACGTGACTACGATAGCAACATCCCCAAACACGAAACCTAACAAAAGCATCTAAATGGAAAAATTCCACAGAAAGCTGCTCGCTATATTGTGCATCTAAAATGCTAAGCAGAAATATGAATCCCCTCAGCACACAAGCGATGAAACAAGAACTCGTTTAGATCTCTATTTACCTGCTTTCAGCCCCTATCTATACGCTAAACACAAAAAGAACAGTCCACTTCAGTATCAGAATCGCCTATAGGAGGTTCTTACTCGTATGTGTGGCTTCAATAGAGGGTGGGGGAAGTTTGGAGGAAACATATCTGCTTGCCAAAGTTAGATTGTAGCTTTTGTTTATAATGTCTTCATTTAATAAATCAAATTTTTCACTACTAGAGTTTTTGTTATTGAATTTATGCATAATATTTTTTATATTGGACTGACCAGTTCTAATTCTAAGGGAAATCATAAGCACAAATACTACTGTAAATTTACATTACATTGCAAAGTAGGAAACATAAGTCATAACAACATACCTTTGAAATATACAGTGCTTTGCGCTACTACCTACGTAACATCAACGTGACATAGTCCATACCATAGTCTATTACACGAGTACTAGAAGTACTAGACACTAGGCTGTAGTGTTCCTCGCCTCTGAACCGTGCAATGTGTGTCACGGAGGAATGCTCCGGGGCCATATTAAACCCGCCTTGTCTCGATTCCGCCGGATATTGCGCGGGCCTTGAAATCTTACCGCGCTTAGATTCCAGAAACGTTAGCAAAAAAGGTGTTTCATCAGAAATAAGATTACTTACACTTACGATTTTTAAAATCGCTAAAATCTTTATGAATAAGGCACCCATCACACGTACAGTCTGTATTAAAACTGAGATTATAAACATTTAGAAGTAAAATAAAGAAAGTTTGACAGAGTTTCGTTAATTGAGCTGAATAATTGTAACAGAGTTTGTCTATGCACGCACATAGTATCCAATATCCTTCGATGCTTGTTTTATAGTTCGTCGTAGAATTTTGTTTATTATTTATTTATTACAGTTGTTTTGACTAAAGTGCTTCACTTCTGAGAATATTTTTCCAATTTCCCCACTGAGCCTTTTACAGCGACCGACTTGGCACTGTGCCCGAGCCCATAAAATTTATTAACCAGAATTTAATAAACATATTGAATTTCAATTTGGTAGAGTCAATGATATTACCTGAAAATATTTTGTTTTGAAAAGAGGCCTGAGGGGAGGAGTGTATGGCAATTTAGACAATAGGGGCTGCCGATTCTGTTGCAGAAAGAACATAACTTATTTTAGTTTGGTCATGTCACTTTCTAAAATATGAATAAAATAGAGACAGAAATACAAAAGCTAATTATAATTGTGTCAAAGTAACGATGACGCTTAAAATAAGACGACACCATCTGGCAGGTCATCTTAATTAAGGCGAGTAACGTCACTTTGACAGGATTAAAACCAGCTGTTGTATTTCTGTCTCTATTTTATTCAAATTTTAGAAAGTGACAATACCAAACTAAAATAAGTTAAGTTGTGCCTATAACAGAATGTTTAGTTTAGGTCTGTCGATGAACATTTTGAGTACATTTTGAGAATGATATTATTATCATCGTCAGTCTCGTGAAAATACCTTTACACATAAGGCCCACTTTAGACGAGACGCGCTAAGCTTTTGAGCTCGCATCGACACACTTGACATAGAGATCGTCCGTAAGCCGTTGTCATGGTAACGCCGGTTTGACGTATGTCAGAGCGCATAACGCGAGCTGAAAGCGCGCTCAAAGCCTGTCAGCAAACGGGATTTACTGGAATATCAGACTGAAAAAAAGTAAATAACTCTTATACAGATACCGAAAAAATATAACAAGGAAAAGAAAATCTAGAAAAAATATTCTCAGAAGTGAAGCACTTTAGTCAAAACAACTGTAATAAATAAATAATAAACAAAATTCTACGACGAACTATAAAACAAGCATCGAAGGATATTGGATACTATGTGCGTGCATAGACAAACTCTGTTACAATTATTCAGCTCAATTAACGAAACTCTGTCAAACTTTCTTTATTTTACTTCTAAATGTTTATAATCTCAGTTTTAATACAGACTGTACGTGTGATGGGTGCCTTATTCATAAAGATTTTAGCGATTTTAAAAATCGTAAGTGTAAGTAATCTTATTTCTGATGAAACACCTTTTTTGCTAACGTTTCTGGAATCTAAGCGCGGTAAGATTTCAAGGCCCGCGCAATATCCGGCGGAATCGAGACAAGGCGGGTTTAATATGGCCCCGGAGCATTCCTCCGTGACACACATTGCACGGTTCAGAGGCGAGGAACACTACAGCCTAGTGTCTAGTACTTCTAGTACTCGTGTAATAGACTATGGTATGGACTATGTCACGTTGATGTTACGTAGGTAGTAGCGCAAAGCACTGTATATTTCAAAGGTATGTTGTTATGACTTATGTTTCCTACTTTGCAATGTAATGTAAATTTACAGTAGTATTTGTGCTTATGATTTCCCTTAGAATTAGAACTGGTCAGTCCAATATAAAAAATATTATGCATAAATTCAATAACAAAAACTCTAGTAGTGAAAAATTTGATTTATTAAATGAAGACATTATAAACAAAAGCTACAATCTAACTTTGGCAAGCAGATATGTTTCCTCCAAACTTCCCCCACCCTCTATTGAAGCCACACATACGAGTAAGAACCTCCTATAGGCGATTCTGATACTGAAGTGGACTGTTCTTTTTGTGTTTAGCGTATATAGATAGGGGCTGAAAGCAGGTAAATAGAGATCTAAACGAGTTCTTGTTTCATCGCTTGTGTGCTGAGGGGATTCATATTTCTGCTTAGCATTTTAGATGCACAATATAGCGAGCAGCTTTCTGTGGAATTTTTCCATTTAGATGCTTTTGTTAGGTTTCGTGTTTGGGGATGTTGCTATCGTAGTCACGTTAGGATTAATAAACAGTAAATCAAAAGACAAAGCTTTGAATGAAGAGCTTTTCTTTGCAAGGTATAATTTGCTTTGTCATTTATCAATAACCATAATAACACACACTAAAGTTTTGATATAATATTTTTGTTACCTTAAAAATTGTAAACAGGTGGACTATTACCATGAGTAATGGAAGACTAAAGAAGGCTACTCTAGCTGTCGGTGAAACTTTAATACAATAAATTACTTTTCAATAGACTTTGTTGATAAACTTTCTGACAGAAATGGACGCACCCTCCCACCCTCGAAAGACCCGATGCATTCCATTTCCAGTAAGAGCATTAGCCGAAACTTAAACAAAATTCCCCGTCAATACTTTTACGATTCAAGAGCCATTCCCGCTTTACCTTTCACTTTTCCTGAGGGAGCGACGCCGGTGCAGTGTTGCCAACTGTCCCCCACTGTCCTCCAGATTCCGTTTATAAAACTACCAGAAAACCTTTAGAAAAATTGGCCCCAATCTAGAAAAAAAATTCTTTCACCCCCTGGCAAAGGCAAAGTAATTTTTTAACATAACTTATTCTCATAAGAAAATATTGTGAGTGACAACGGAGCCTGAAATGATCTTTTCAGTCTTTGTTATAAAATATTTCTTGCGAAACGTGAAAGTCGCTCTTTATTAATTGAGTTATCGTATTTTTAGTCACCAAAATTCAGTTTTACGAAACCAACAGAATGAAAGCCACCAGTTTAGTGAATAATCACTAAGGTGGCAACACTGCCGATAAGAAAACTCTTCGCACGAAATTGAAATCACTACCTTCTACGTGACTTTAAAACCGATCGGTGCTCAGGAAATCCCAAATAATATTTACTTTGGCGTTTGCTGTGAAGCTGTGAAGACGGTAGACGAGGAGATAGCTTCCTTTGAGGTGAAAATTGTTGTCTATTCCCTCGAGTTTAGTTCCGGTTTAATAATAACACCAAATATGAGCAATGCGGTGATAGCTTGGCTTTTCTTAGCTGTGATCGTAATAATGAAAATTTAAATTTAACTTTAGAAATAATTTCAATATAAAAGCTTTACACAAAATATAATTTACTGAGTGAATAATACAATTTTTTTGGTAATGTAGGTATGGGATCCCTGAGGGTGCGAGGAATGATACAACAAGAAATGCTGTGAAGAAGAGCTGGTTTTAATATCTTTCTTCAAATCGAAATAAAATCACATTGCACATCGAATATTTTTCCTTGTTGAATGGTTGCTGCAGCAACGGCTAGAATAGGGATGTTCTGTCGCAGCGCTAGTGATGCGCCACACACTCCCCTGGGAGAATCAAGGACCTGCGGAAAAGAAATCAGGAAAATTAACCCGACGGCCCGATCTGGTGTAAGTGGCTTGTGCCTTGGGTCCGTCGTTCGAAATGCGACTCATCGCTTCCTGCTCTCTTGGCAACTCGTGTGCTGGTTTGACTCTGTCGATAGATACTGTGACAGGTCCTCTCGATAGCTCAATCGTGACAGTCTTGTCTGTTCTTGAAATTACACGATGTGGGCCTGTGTAAGGTGGCTCCAGCGCACCACGTAAGGCATCTTTCCGAAGAAATATGAATGGTGCCTTTTTCAAGTAATTGTGGACAAAAATTGGTTTTTCTCCATGTCTAGTCACGGGCTGGCTTCTGAGCAACGACATCTGTTGTCTAAGTTGCTTCACAAACTCAGGAGCTTCTATATGCTTGCTAGGTTGCTGAATTAACTCGCCAGGTATCCTTAGCGGCTCTCCATAAACCATTTCAGCGGCTGATGCTTGCAGATCTTCTTTCCAGCTGGATCGCAAACCGAGTAGGACCGTAGGAAGAATGTCAGTCCATCTGCGATCGTTGTGTGCCATGATTGAAGCTTTAAGACATCTGTGGAATCTTTCAATCATGCCATTAGCTGCTGGATGATAAGCAGTGGTGTGTTTGATTTGCGTACCACATAGTTCTGCCAATGATTTGAAAAGTGCTGATGTAAATTGCCTGCCTTGATCACATGTGATAGTTTCTGGGCAACCGAACCGCGAAATCCACATCTTGTAAAGTGCTTTGGCTACTGTTTCTGCTGTAATATCGCGAAGCGGTTCCACTTCTGGCCAACGTGAAAAACGATCAATAGCAGTCAAGCAGTACCTGTAATCGTCTGATGGAGGTAACGGGCCAACCAGATCAATGTGGAGGTGGCTAAAGCGTTCACTTGGTGTCGCGAAGCTTCCGACAGGTGAAGAGGTATGCCTCTGGATCTTGCTGCGCTGGCACGGTTCACACGCTCGTGCCCATTCGCGACAATCTTTACGAACTGAAGGCCAAACGAAACGTTCTGTAACCATTTTTGTTGAAGGTTTAGTGCCTGGATGGCTTAGGTTGTGAAGGGCATTGAAAATGTCACGGCGAAGATTTCTAGGTACATAAGGTCGAGGCGTCAGCTGAGATACGTCACAGTATAATTTTAGGCGAGTGCCAACAAGGGGTATCTGTTGCATTTTCAGCGAGGATTTCTGACATGACAAGAGATCCTTTAGCTCTTCATCATGTTCTTGCGCTTCAGCCAAAGTTTCGTTACTTGGTATAGCAGATATTGCTTCAATGCGTGACATGGTGTCTGCTGCTATGTTATCTTTACCAGAAATATGTTTGATGTCTGTAGTAAATTGAGAAATGAAATCTAACTGGTTGAATTGCCTCGGTGAACATTGCCTATCTTTTTGTTGGAACGCAAATGTGAGCGGTTTATGGTCTGTATATATGCAGAAGTATCTTCCTTCAAGCATATATCGAAAATGTTTTACGCCTTCATAAATTGCAAGTAACTCACGGTCGTAAGCACTGTACAAACGCTGGGTCTTGTTGAGTTTCTTTGAAAAGAACGCCAGGGGTTGCCACTCGTCTTCAATCCTTTGTTGTAATACCGCGCCCAAGGCTGTGTTGGAGGCATCAGTCACGAGGGCGAGCGGTGCGTTGAGTGCTGGATGAGCGAGCAGAGTGGAGCGGGTGATGCTGGCTTTGCAGTTTTCAAATGCCTGTAACAGTTCAGGGGACCAAGTGAGTGGATGAGAACCTTTAGTTTTAGGTCCTGATATAGCTTCGTGTAACGGTGCCTGATCATCTGCTGCCTGTGGTATGAAACGTCGGTAGAAATTAAGCATACCAAGGAATCGGCGGAGACCGTTGACGGTTTTTGGAGGTGGGTACTCTTGAATTGCCTGCGCTCTTTCTTCGGGAGGCTGTACACCATGCGCTGAAACGTTATAGCCTAGGAAGGTGATCTGATCTTGTCCAAAAGAGCACTTAGCTTCGTTTATAAGCAAACCGTACTCCTGTAGGCGCTCAAATACCTTTTCTAGATGTTCCAGATGTTGCTGACGATCCTGTGAGAATATGAGGATGTCATCTATGTACGCATAACAGAAGTCTAAACCACGCAGCACCTCATCCACGAACCTCTGGAAGGTCTGCGCAGCATTTCGAAGGCCAAAAGACATGAAAGGGAACTCAAACATTCCAAATGGCGTGGTAATAGCTGTCTTGGGTATATCAGCTTCAGCAACTGGAATTTGATTGTAGGCTTTTACTAAATCTAATTTACTGAACACTTGGGCACCGGCCAGACGTTGCGAGAAATCTTCTATGTGCCTTACGGGGTACCTATCTGGGATTGTGCGCGCATTCAGCGCTCGATAATCTCCGCAAGGTCTCCAGCAGTTGTTAGGCTTTGGCACTAGGTGGAGAGCGGATGCCCATGGTGAGTCCGATTGACGACATGTTCCATCTCTCAGCATCTCCTCGAAGACTTCCTTGGCAAACTTGAGTCTGTCTGGGGCCAGTCTGCGAGGCCTGCAATACACGGGTGGGCCGGGCGTAGTACGAATATAATGGATAGTGTTATGTTTTACTTCACGGGTAATTCCAGATGGCTTTATAATGTGTGGGAACTGTTCGAGCAATTTGTGAAATTCAGTGGTACCTGTCAGAATCTTCACACTGGAAACTTGACAGTTGACAGCTGTTCCAGTTGTTGACAAGGTAGTGAGGCTGTCCAAAATTCTTCGGTTTCGACAATCCACAAGAAGGCCATAATGCGACAGGAAATCTACGCCTATAATCGGTCTATCCACATCGGCGACGACGAACTTCCAAATGAAATCTCGCCTTAATCCAAGGTCGAGGTGTAGGGTAATAAATCCGTACGTGCGTATTATAGAACCGTTAGCAGCGGACAGTGAATATTTGGTTGGTTTTCGAAACTGAGGGTTAAACTTTCGTGGTAGTACGCAGAGATCTGAGCCTGTATCTATTAAATATTGAATTATACTTTTTCTATCGGTTATAAATAGGCGGCGTGTCTTACCACGACAGTCGTCAGCCGCCCCTACGGACTGCCTTGGTGGTTTTCCGGCTTGTACGAATAATTGCAAGGCTTGGTACATTTGGTAGCCTTTTCTCCAAATTTATTATGGTACCAGCAAACGTCTGACGAGCGGCCTTGGCTTCGACCTCTGGATCTCGACCTCAAACGACGGGAACGGGATGATGAACGTCCGCGAGGTCTTTGGTTGAAGTTGATCTTGTTCACTTGATTTGCTAAGAACGCGTCCATCCGAGCTGAAATCATTTCATCAATCTTCTTTAGTAAATCGTCGTGAGAATTAGGATTACGTAGATCGAGCGAGTTCGCGTTAGATGTTGAAGCCACTTGGTTAGAACTCCGGTTTAGAAATATATCCGTTAACCGGTCTGCTAGTTCGGCATTCTCATCCAAAGACTTTGATTGTGCCATTACAATTGCTCTAAGTTGAGTTGGCAGGGCATTCAGCCACATGCTGCGTAGGAATTCCTCTGATATATTATTTTCGGCCATGCTTCGTAAATGACGTAAAAATTGAGACGGTTTGCGATCGCCCAGTTCTTCGCTAGATAATAGTTGGGCGAGTTGCTGCTCCCTAGAAACGCACAACCGCTTGGTGAGCTCTGATCTTAGTTTGTCATATTTTCCGGTGCTCGGTGGGGATTTGATTATATCTTTTACCTCTTTCGCATAACGGTGGTCGAGCTGTGCGACTACGATACCTACTAAATTTGGTAAGGTCGTCCTTTATGCGCGACACTACGAACTGCGCGTCCGCCTGGGCGAACCAAACTTCGGGGTCCTCAGCCCAAAAAGGTGGCAGTCTTACCGCTACATTATTTACACTTCCACTGGCGGCGGCGGCGGCGTCGTCCGCGGCGGTGTCAGCGGGCGGTGGAGTATCCTCAATCTTCGGGGGATCCACATTATCCGGCATATTGGAGCGCGTATGTACGTGCGCGTGTATGTCGTAATTTCACCGATATGAACGGCGAGTAGGTCACCAATATGGGATCCCTGAGGGTGCGAGGAATGATACAACAAGAAATGCTGTGAAGAAGAGCTGGTTTTAATATCTTTCTTCAAATCGAAATAAAATCACATTGCACATCGAATATTTTTCCTTGTTGAATGGTTGCTGCAGCAACGGCTAGAATAGGGATGTTCTGTCGCAGCGCTAGTGATGCGCCACATAGGAAATAAGAAAATACCCTGTCATTTTATTTATTTCCTTACCTTGATAAAAAATAAAAACAAAAGTAATAAGATCAGTGTAAGTAAATAAACAGAGACATAACGCAGATAGAGTCATACCACAGAATACAGCACAATATAATAAAATATAGAGGCACGATATTCATTACCCCGAAATGGGGGGCGAGTGTCACCCCGGAGCCATTATCCCATCGGACGTGGATGGGCGGGCAAACAATCCGCGCAGGATATACCCACTCAGCCAGACACAGAGCTCTTATTGCGTGTCAGGTATGCCAGTCTAGGTGAGGATTGAAATCAAAAGCTGAATGTCATATACTAGTGTAACCTATGATGTTATGATGTTTTCTTTATAGGGTTAAATTGGCAATAGTTATCTACCCACGCTCGGGGAGGCAGCTAAACTAATCTTATTGATATTTGTGTGTATGTATAGGTATCCTGCCATGCCCAACTGTCCATATCCTATAGTACGAAGATGCTCAAAGTTAGTTACTGACTGATTTGACAAAGAGCGCAGCATACTAGCTGTGAAGAGGAAAAATATTTTGTCCTTTTACTCAATACGAAAACTATATTTTGAAGGCATTGCTATCAGGCATCAGAATACAGAGGATATTATAAACCCATCGGACGTGGTGGTGGGAGCAAATACTCGACGTCGCGCTGTCGCTGGATACACCCACTCAACGAGACAGCTGAGTCTTATTACGTTTCAGGTATAGGGTAAAAGCGCTTGGTTTGTGCTGGTAGTGGAAATTGATACATACATACATTATAATCATGCCTATATCCCTAATGGGGTAGGCAGAGCGTAAACGACCTAAACAAAGGTCGTTCCACCACGTCTGACAAGTTTTGAGGGTAATTCAAGATAGATCTGTCTGTATATTGCTATAGTGACAGGTTGTCAGCCCATCGCCTAAATTACAATACTGAAACCCTCAAATCCCTTAGCTGATTTTTACAGCATGCCCGGAAGGAGATGCAGCTGGCACATTTTATGTTTTTCTATCACTCCTAGACCAGCATGGCAGTAGTAATTATTATTATTATTATCAAACAAGTAAACTATAACAAGTAAAATATTTAAACTGGGATTCTTTGCTTCTAGTCTCTATCCTCAAAGAGTTTGAAAAAATATATATTGAACTCCTTGACACTTGACGTAATTTGATGTGATTATTTGAATCACAAATTGTTTACAAACAAACATAATTTTGGCAAAGAGATAAATTATTGCCCATTTCTTTAAACCACAAGAAGATAACAAAAGTACTAGTAACTTAGTATTTTTAGTATCTTTAGTATTTTTCGACTAACTCGAATATAAGATAATTATAAAGTGAAAAGCGTTTTTTAATGTCCTCACTCCAGGAAATTCGTCGGTTTCTGCGATTTTTTTCTATCTTCTTATTCGTTATTGGAGTTATTTTTACTCCCTTCTACATCTTCTTTCAAGAGCTCTATATGGTTGTCGTAGAAGAAAAGAGAAGACATGAGGATTTGATAGTCTTGGCTGAAGCCATACAAGATGCAATGGATGAACATTATTTTTATAGAGCCTTCCATGATAGATTCTAAAATATTACCAACCAGCAGAGATTTTAAGATGAAACATTAGTCTAAGCTATCAACAACAACTGGAGAAGCAGATTCAGACGTGCTGGATAACCTTCTTCTTCTTCTGAGCGTGTCGATGGAACACGACAAATTACATCATAGCGGCCCAGAATTCAGCCACTTGTATTGCGGATTGACTGCCGTCCATTAAATCCGCTGGCGTGCAAGTGTTGGGGCACGCCGGGCACGATGTTAAGTGTGCCATAAGTTTGCACTGTCCACATAGGAGCTTGCCGAAAATCCCCACCTGACCATGGTTCTCCTTACTTCTGCCAACCTGAGTCCGAAGTCATCCACGGTAGTTCAGGTAATTTAATTTTTACTATCAAATTAATGTAAGTAACTACAAATCTGAACATTGATGCTCTATAATAAGTTCAGAATGCTGAAACAGCAATAGCTAAAGTTGAGATGGCTTCGAAGTGAACAGTGATATCATTGCTTTCAGAACGACAGAGCAACTTTCAGAGTACCTGCGACTTGCTGTATGAACTTATAAACAAGGGAGTTATTTTGTAGTTTCATGAAAGCCGCAATACTCTCGTTATACTGAAGAACTAATTAGCTAGTTTCCTAGAATAAATGAATAGATGGTATGAATATTATATTGTTTATTTCAGTATCTGAATTAGTACGTGGGTTTCCAATCAACGTTGTATTCACATCACATGTTAGGCGTCTTATTTTATTATACTGAGTAGGTAGACACGTAAACATGTTACGTGAAATTTCTCCCCAGTTCCAAGTATTTAGAGGAATCCACATTATTAATTTTTCAGTATACCTAAGTAGTTATTTAGGAAAGACTTAGATGATTTTAGATAAGTTCGCTACATTATTGTCTTAACTTGGGATGAAACAAATGATAAATAACAACGGGACCAGAAAATCAAAAATGTGTTCTACTATCTTATTTCTGAAAAAAAAAAACAAAGATATGTCCATAAAATCACGCCTTTATCCCACACTCGCTTTTTTAGTATTCACGTGATGAGTAGCAGCTAGTAGATCTTTTTTAGCATGAAAGTAAACTAAATAACGGTTCTTGCTAAAATAATGCTTTAACTTTGCGGTTAAACAGTGTTATATTAATGTCCCCAATTACTCAACGAAAAATGACGTGCATAAAATAAACTTTCGTCAGTTTATAGCGAGCTGGAGTCCGGCCATTTTTATTTGTAACAGAACATTTATTTACTTCCAAGATGATTCAATGTTTTCAGTCGGAACTAATAGTTTTTCTATGGAAATGACTATATTTACATACCGGCGCAGATAGAGTGCCGCGGGATGTTGAAGAAGTGATAATTAATGCGAGCAAGCTCCGGCAATCTGAATAATTACTGGCGAGCACTCTGATAGATTGTTGTATCTATATAAATAGATTTACCCCGTGGATTTACCTTCGAAGAGTACCTTTTGCAAAACAAACTAACTACGAAAATATAACATCGTGTTGATTTTGATCATGGTTTTATACAATTCTATATTGTGCTGACTCTAATTAGGCGTATCGTGTTCTACAAGATAGCCAGCTTTATCATATTTCATACAGTTTCGAGTGCAACCAACATACATTTGAAAGGACTTTTAGCTCATGCCAACTTTTTGTGACAAAAATCTACAGCGGTCCGCGTTTTTGCATACGAAATTTACGAAGCTCAAATCCAGCAGTAAAAAAGCGGAATAGCTCACAACTCTTAAGTTTTGAAAGCTGGCTTATAAAAAACCTGTATGTGACTGTACTGTGGTAAATTTTCAATAAAAAGTTGCCATATTTTGTGAAGTTTTATAAGGGTTCTCTATCAATGTGGCCCATATCGTTATTTTCTTTTGTTACGCCAATGGTAGAGGAACAAAGTGCTGCGTGCAGAAGTTGCTTTATTTAATAAACAAGTGTGTCCCCGATAAAATCTTTACATGTGTAATAAAAATTCGCGGTACGCACATAACTTTGCCCCAAAGGGAATGGAATGGCGACACACGGTATTGTGTGAAAGTCTTTTTTCTTTTTAGAGACAAGCGTAAAAATATGTCACAGAAATAGGCTTTTTTCACTTATTCTGCTTTTAACAGCAAAGTGGTTCGACAATCATTTCGTTTATATGTTTTCTTTCTTATCATTTGTTGTTCATTTACCTTATTTGTATTTCCATTAATGAGAAATCTCTCTCGCCGTTTTTATGCACACTGCTTTTAAACGTTTTAAAAATTCTCTTTTCCAAGTGTCGTTGCTCTTTATTTCAGTATTCAAGGCAGAAAAAAAAGATGTCTCAATTTACACAGACGATGGAGTAATGTGATCCATTTTCAAAACAGCATGAGACATATCAGTGCTAAGGGCCATTTCACATTGTACAGTAAAAGCCAGCGATTTCGTTTTCATGTACTTCACCCTATTTTGCATTCACGCGCGGCGGGGCGAAAGTGTTTTTCATTGTCCCTCGTGTTACCAGCCGCCAGCCGCCCCTGAGTAACGTTCGAACCTTTTTGTATCCTTCGAGCTTCAACCATACAACCATACGAACTTGTGTTGCCAGCTCTATCAAGCTACGAGTTAGTTGTGTCAATAAAATTGACATGATTCTGGCCACATTCGGCCAATTTCGGCTCTAAACGATATATTTATACGTATAAATACGATCTTCAAGAAGACAAAAGCCTTTTGTGATGGCGCAAATTGTATGGTAGTTAATCTGTACAATCAAATTTTGACCATCAATCTAGTTAAAATTAAATTAGGTACTGTGCTATGTTGTGGGGACAATCAAGGATTACCTAACGTTAGCTTTAAGTATTTTGGTCATTTTTAAAGTGGGATAATAGGTACATTGCTCCCAAAAAAATACCAGCCCATAAAACAATATCAAAGGGCGGAAAACTAGTGTAGAAAATACCAATATCGTTCACATATTATGAAGCCAAGTTGGCAACTCTAGTGCGTCCCCTCTCATCTCCGTCAACCCCATTCACTCACCCGTCACGGGACAGACGGTTTTTTTGAAAACTACCGTAATTGGTTAACTCTAGTTCCCAAATAAAGTTACTTTGCTGCTGCGGACTTTTATCGATATTGAAGTTGTTACCGAAACGATTCCTATTCAAAAGCTATCTTGTATTGTGCTTTGCTTTTATAGCTGACCTATATTCCACACGAATATGTCAATAAAGTTGGTCGGAATATGTAAATAAAACGGAATTACTATTGGTATGGGCCAGTAAATGTTCGTTCGTACGCGGCAATAGGTCGCATAACTTTTTTTGTGAAAATGTCGGTTTCATATAAAATGCGTAGGTATCGGGGCCGCGTTTGGTATGCAGGGCGGCAGGGCGCAGGCAAAGGGTTTCCCAATCGCAGTCGACAGTATTGTCTTCTACTTTTCTTGCTTCTTCTTCTTCTTTTTATATTATGGCTTTTGCTGTCTAGCAATTTAGCCAGTGTCAAGTGCAAAATCACAGAAGAGTAAATGGAGCTAGGAGCGGCAGCGACTTTCTCTAATCAGTGTGCAAAATAAATAAACACTTTAAAAAATAAAAAAACAGTTCGCCACAGGACTGTGGACACTACTTCTTTCCTTACATTTTCTTGTTTCTTCTGATAAATTAAAAATGGCTTCTTTTGTTCCAGGTAAGATCACATTTTGTAAGCTATTCTTCTGTGTGTTTTTGAGTGAGTATAAAAATTGAATAGAATAGAAAGTGATTATTTAAATTTGACATATTCTTTTTCATTTCTCATACTCGGAAAGTAGTGTTGTTTTGATCTGACTATTGGGTGGAAGATGCTGCTTTCCTTTCACAGGGAAGGAATAACTCATACAAATTTCATCCCCACCCTAGGGCGGGAATGAACTTTAAAAATAGAACTGCTTGAATTGCTGTCAGCTGTGAAGACTTTTTTTCATATTAAAAAAAAAAACTTTATGAAATGTCGCGACTTTTTAACCAGCTAGTGTCACTGGCCAGTGTGAATTTAGCGCAAACTTGCGATTTGTACCAATATGACTATTAATTTTAAATAGGTACCTACTTTATTAACAATAAATACTTAGTTTGTATTAACATCTAGTTTTATTTTCCTCATATTCTAAATGAAAAGTAGAGTCATTGCCACGGGTAGAAGAATCAATTCCTCTCGGACTATAGCCGCCCTCGCTGCGCTCGGGCGTCTAACTACCTCGGGAATTGATTCTCTTCCACCCTAGTCTATGAATCTACTATTCTAAACTTACTATACTAGTATCCTAAAAAGCGTAAAAAAATTGAAATATTTTTACAACGCTAATCGTAAAACCTACAGGTGAGTAAAAATCGAGACCGTGTTTGGTATGCACGGAAGGCTCTATAGGTAAGGTGCACGTGGCCTGGTCGGTTGTTTCCAATTTTTCCCAACTTAAAACCCGGTTTATAATTCCCCGCACGTGACGACCGCTAATGAAGGACTTGCTTAAGTAACTACCCCAAGACGGAATTAACAACTTCCAAATACAATTCAGCCCTTAAACGAAGTTCATTTTGACGACGGCGAAGTGGAAAACTTTAGCCCTCCACATTTTTTTTGCGAAGGAAATCTAAACTTTTACGTCTTTTATAACGAGACGGGGCGGTTAAAATTTCGCAAAGACTTCTTCTTTCTTTTAAAGACTTCCTGCCCTGTGATATTTCTTAATTTGACCCTTTATTATGTTAAGTTGGGGTGAGCATATTTTATATTTTCATTTAGTCGCGTCGTTAAATAAATAATAGTAATTTGTGCGGCAAGGGTTGGCCGTGCTAAGCTTATCCGCGGGGCAATTAGGAAAACCTCGGAGGCTTTTTTCAACGCCAGCGGGCGCCGCCTGATTGCTAATTCCACGACAAAGAACGCTATTACACGGCACGACGCGGCCACGGCACAAAATGAAAACATTGTCTTTCCCGTAAAATAAGTGGGAAATGTGAAATACTCTACGAAACTTGTCGTGTTTTTACACACACTGCACCCACGTACGGAATATAAATTATTTCGCTCAGACACCCTGTTAGTTGTTGAAACCTCTAAGCTAGTGGATAAATTTTCGCTTGTTTGTTATTCTGAAAGAAACAACGAACGGTATGAAAGTTTATGAGCGTAGCAATGAGCTACGAATGCCGTAGCCCGTAGCGATGTTGCTACGCAGACAGACGAGTCAGCCGAGAGTTAAATTACGGGGAATATAAACAGAAAGAGAAAATGTTGAAGGCGGCTTATCCACTGGTTTCAACTGTACTTATGAAGATAGTGATGTTGTTTTGTTGTTTGTTTGGTTCATTAAGAATACGTTCATTAATTTAACGGCACACGCTTTTCATAAATTGTGACTTTGTGTACAAATCACGACAACAGAAGACTTTCTAACAAACAGATCCGAACTCGATTCTCAATTCCTTTCGAAAACAAACATCTTGTAAACATGTTTGTCTGTGCCCGTATGAGAGACGGACGGAATATAAATCACTGATATTGTATTAAAATCTTTCAGTTTCCAACTTCTCCAGTAGGGTCTAAACAATCTCGAAACAATATGAAACAGGTCTCATCAATTTATAAAATCTAGCTGGATCAATAAAAAAAGAAGAGGTAAAAATCATTGACAAATAATAGCTGTGAAAGAAAATACTTACTTTTTCTTTTCAAACTGTCAAAAAATTACAAAATAGGATCATACCTCTTCTATCAAATAGGTATCTCCGATTAAACTGCCATACTTAACTCTATGATTGCTAATAAAAATTTGTCAAACTTAACTTTTATTTACGTAGATCCGGGAAGTTTTTAAGGACGCAGTGAAGAAGTATTGGTTCTAGCTAGAGTCTCCGGGTATCATCGTTCGGCTCAACGGGGAAGTTTGAAATGGGAAGAGTATAAAATTCTCCTGATTTGAAGATATCTCGGAACTGCATTGTTCAAATACCGTCGACATACCGGATATTTCGAAAAGAAGTAGACATAATATTGAATTTAAAAGGCAATATAAAATAACGTGCAAATATTTAAGGATGTATATTCTGTTCTGCTCATGAAACAGAACAATTTTTCTTTATAAATTTTTCTTACAATATGATAAGATAAATTGTGGGTCAAGTCGTTTATAAATAGTATCTAATTGATGTAAGATCCATTTTTTTCATATTTAGAGAATCAATTACTAGAAAAAAAGTAAATCGCACCCTTATGCTGTTACATTTAAAATTACTTTTTAAACTGAAGAAATTTACCGGACAGATCAAAGAAATAGTTCAAAAGCTGCCGTTAATGCCGTATCCGTCAATCTAAACCCTGGGGATGATTTACGGATAGGGGTCCAGACCTTAATGGCATACCTATCGAGAGGTTCGGTGGTTGACCCTGGGGAATTTGCCAAGGCTAAATAATCAATCAAATCAATTAATAATACTTCGTTTCAAATAAAATTTATAATGACAAACACAAATTTTGTATGATATATTTAGGAACTGCCTTTGAACGTTAAATTATCTAATCAATTTGTTGTTACTTAACTTAGGTATCATAATATATTTCAGAGGAAATAATTTCTGTTGGTGGCGGATAACGTAATAATTTCAAACTGAAACATTCTAATTTAATCAATTTGATGATATTATAGTGTCATCCCCCCCGTTGGCACGCTACTAATTACCATCAAACATGAATTAAATCATCATGTGTTCATATTTCGGGTGATTCTGTAATCAAATCCCATCAAATCCCCATTGATAAGGTTTGCGGTAGTCCCTTGAGCTTGGGGTCAAATTACATGGCGGTTTGTGAGTGTTCATACAAATCACATCGAAACGCTATCCCCGGGTTAGTAATTACGTCTATCCTATAATCATTAGCCTCAAATATATTAATTTAGGTATATGTCGTCGAATATTGTGGAACATGACATAAGAGATTTCCTTACAATGTAATTTGGGTTGCAATCGAAAAGGACTAATTCCACCCTTGAACTTTTATAGTTTATTTTCTCATACGATAAAATTTTAATTTAGTAGAAATAAGTAGGTAGGTGTACCTAGTTAAAACTTAAAACATTAAATTAGGAAAACTGGTGTAGGTGCTGTTATGTTAGTTCAGTCGTTGTTTATTTTTCCGCACCCTAGTTTACCCTGAAACTCCGTGTAGACAAAGTTCAAAACAAAACAACATTTTTAAAACAAGGTGTTGTTTTATATCATTTTTGGTAACGTAGTACGACACATCACGTAACACAATTGTCTCTCGTACTCATCCGTTATTTTATTTACGAAACGAACCCCGTTAAACGATGAGACAGTTCCAATTTTTGCTATAATTTAAAAATGTTAGGGGAAAATTTAGTGGAAGCGAGTTCACCCTCAATTTACATTCAGGAAGGACGTGGCCGAGGGTCAAATCGAATTCCAAGCAATTCTTTTCCGTGGCCCCTGTAACATTACCCTCCCTAACCTAGCCCTATTTTTTTTTTTTAACCCAAATTAAGGAAAGAGAAGTAAAAGGAATTAAGAAAAGTTAAATGTTGAAAAATTTAAAGGACGATTTTAGTAAATGTAAAGATGAAAATTTAAGATACGAAAACTTTAATTAATATTCTTCAGTTGCAAGAAAATCACTTCATAAAAATTATTATTAACAACACTTAAACGCGACACTAATCGTAGGTAGAGCACGGATCCATCAGACACGATTCCCAGAAGGCTGGACATGGACAAGGCTGAAGACACTGTAAATAGAAGAAAAGAAAGAACTTAAAGTAACTGAATTGGTTTCAGTTTAATGAGATAAGTATTTGGCCAAATGAACGTCTAGTAGTATAATAGGACCTAAAGTTGCGAACCGCTGTTGTAACCCCTGAACTTTAATGACTCGAATGGTATAACCTACTTTGCCTAATGATAGTTAATTAGAATAGAAAATACTAAACTTACGAAAGTGATGATGAAGATGAATAGAATAAAAATAATCCTAATATTTAGCAAATGTTCAACAATAAAGATTTAAGAGGGTGAGGAAGACTAATAATCTTAGCATTCAAATATATTGTAAGATATTTGCTGTTTCAAACAAGATAAAACTACAACAGCATTTTTGTGTTGTTGGTAAAGCCGGGGCACCGCCCTTTCCCGCCACCGTGCAGTGCTCCTCGTCAGCCAGACTCTGGACAGAGCTCCTCCAATATATTTAATCCTGATATGAGGGGAAGTATCTTTAATTCAAGTCAAAATGCAATATTTTTGTCAGTCAGTCTAGTCATACTTTACTAAGTATACAAAAGGACAAGAGGGTATATCCATCAAATCTAGGTTTGTTCCTGAACCTAGTGTATGGTTAAGGTATTTCAAATGAAAACCTTTTCAATATTCATAAACTTAAGTTGAGAATAATGTATTTCATTTTTGTATTTAATGATATGGTAACTTTAGTTTTACTGTGATTTTAATATCAGGATTTCTTTTGAATTTACATTTACTGAGTTTAATGGAACAAATTAATTCACGACATCTAGATTTACTTGTTCACTAGAATTGTGAATCTAAGAAAATATATATTTGAAAACAAAAACATTAATCTTCCATTACAAAGTCAGAAGGAATCTATTTCAAAATAAAATAAAATGAAAATATGAAGAGAATTTACTGCAAGCAAAACATATTTGAAACTTTCGTAGAATTTACTTTAAGTTATAGGTAATCATTTATTTTCAACCTTCTACTAAAAAGTAACATCAATTTTGTATTTTAAAATTGTCAAACCTAGTTTCTTTGAACTAAGTAATAAGAAATGGTGAATCGAACTGTACTTGTAATATAGCTTCTCATTCTTTATTTAGAGAAAACTATTAAGGCTTTGTCTTAGCTTGGCCTAGTACGCTCAAACTCAACATCACTTTCATAAAAGTAACTTCTTTATTTATTACTTTTGACATTGCAAACTTTCTATGCAACTCCATATAAAATGTAAAAGGCTGGTAATAAACATTTGGTTAAATTATATCAAAACGATATAAAACTTTATACGAATAAAAGTTACGGAAATGTTACTCTCTAAATGCTTAAAATTTCCACTGCTTGGCATTTTAGTATGGCCTTAAATCTAAATATGACATTCATTCTAAATCCGTTAAAAATTTTAGTTAGATAACTATTACTAAAATGTCATTAGTAAAATTGCTGATGAGAAAATATTCAAAAAATGGAATTAAATATTTCCTGAATTAGCTATAAAAGATGTATCAAAAGATTATTAAACTTTGCATTTCTGAATTTTGAATAATATTTAATTGTAGGCAAAATATGTAGATGAACATTAAATACTGAGTAAAAGTAGATATTACCTTTTCAAAACTGTAACTGTCACCCTTCTGGTTGGAACATCTACGTCTCGGAATCAAACTGGAACTGCAGTACCTAAATAATCTAAAATAATAAAATCCGTGGACGATATGAAGACAGCCCGGATGGTGTAGTGGATAGGGCCGCGACCCTCCGTGCTGGAGGTCGTCGTTCGAACCCCACCACGTACCAATGTGTTTCAACAAATTCAAACTATTTTTGAAACTATTTTTTACTAATAAAAATTGTACGATTTAAAATGGATGGGTGACCGCTGATGGATGGGTGACCGCTTCTCACGTCTGACTCAAACTAGCTTAAAAGTAGTACAAAAGTTCCGCAACAAGATAAATCATTTCTGGATATCGACATGTCGTGCTACTACACCACCGAATTTGCTATGGAGGAATAAGTGCGACTACATTTTTTACAAATTTACGATCTTACATTTTACATACCACAACTTTTCGTTCCCATGACGTGCCACGCCTGTGAAATATTAATAGGTAGGTACTTCCTGCTAGGTAGACACAAAATTTACACTAACCTATTGAAATAACGTCATACCAAAACGTACCCTCTGACGCACAAAATCCTGAAACAATCCTACTCTGCAAATTAACCAACAACTATATCGCAGTCCCGTGACCTAACAAGAAACTATCCCGCGGAAGAAACTGTAAATAATTTAACCGAAATCGAACCCACGACCTAGCTCACGCACTATGAGTACCGAAGGCTCTAACCAAATGCACCTACGAGGCAAAGCGCGCAACGTACTACCTATCGTTCCGTACCCGCACGTCATGATTATAACTACCTTCCGTTCCGTACTTTATTTTCGTTCAAAACAAAGTATAATTTCTTAAAATTAGGTACACTTAAATTACGGCTTCACACATATTCAATAAAATAAAACGTATGGAAAATTCCTGAAAATGTACACATAAAATTATCATAGGTAGAACTCACAATCCGAAGTAAAAATGTAGAATGTAGAAATATACTCGGAGAAAGCTAAAACACATGACAATGATGTAGAACCAGAATATCACAGATTTTAACCAACATACTACAAGAATCTAACTTATGAAAAATATGAATTTCATTTACGTGTTACAATGATTAGGAAACAAATATGGCAGACACGGCTTAGTACCGACACTCAATACTCATACGCTTTTTCTTACGTTACGCGATTACAAAACTTTATATTGCACTGTTATATTCTGTGTCTACGAAATATAAGGAAAGATCTGACCAGATAAATAGCTGCAGACACGATGGCACCACCAGCACCCGTCGCCTTCCCTGGAACCAAGAAGCCTCTTCCTAGTTGCGACCGTCGCTCCCGGCGCCTATCCCAAAGTGTCACAACCGCATGTTTTTCCAAGGAAGCGTCTGTGTAAACCGACAAAATTACGATTACCACGGAATACTTGAAAATCGCTAATGAATCAAAACTTTTATAATTCGTCGAGTAATAACCAATGGTAGCAATTCGTAGTTACAAAAATCATGACTTAACCAATAAAATTTCATACCTGTCACTGTCGCTCATAAGAGAACAAAAAGGGACGGCAACAATCTCAGCCAAGATTTTTCCAACACTACCCTCCACGAATCAATAGCATTGGCTCCCGGATTCGAACCTGAAGTTAGCCTAGGAGGCTAGCCCTAAAAGTATTCTAATTTGAGAACAGATGGCGCTTTTCCCATTTATTACAAAATTAAGGATTTTACGTAAATTACATGAGATATTAAGTCGAATATTATTAAATTGGTTATTTTTACTTCCCACTATTTATTCAAATCAGAAGTTTGATCAAATTCCGCAACAGTTCCGTGAAACTACTTCCATGTTGGACGAGGAGTGAGTGAAAAACATAGAATGTGCCAGCTCCATACTATGAATTTTAGCGTGGCGCTGCATGTCGGAGAAAATATCAAATATATGATATGAACAACCATAGACCTTCCACGTAATACAATGAGGTTTTATCTTAGGGTCATTTTGTATTGCGATTCTATGTAGTATGTACATGGAACAAGAAGTTTTATATTGTATGCTCTTGACGGTCTAGTTAGTTCTTTTTTTCGCCACACTCAATACACCATAAACACGGAGAGGCACTGTAATCCTTACAGACAGTGATGAATGAACTTGTCAGTCATTTGATTTACATTATTTTTGTTTCGTTTTGATGTTAATGGTATTTGATGTTTACTATATTTTGACAAATATTTATACCGTATTTTATAATGGTCAATATTTAAATTAAATGGATTAACAAGCAATATTGTTAACAAAATAGCAAGTTTATTTCTGAATGCTATTGGTTCATATTTGAATTATCAAAATACTATATTCAAGTTTATTTTAATTTATGAACATGATCGTTATTTTTCGAACAATATTCAACTAAGTACTAATCTGAAAGTTTGAAAACTTTTGTTTATTTTGCAGATTCTATTCTCGCGGCGGTCATACAACTATCTGACCAATAAGAGCTCAGATGCGATTTCGTCTGAAATGGCGCGAAATTCATAATGTCTCAAATCGATTTTGGTGAATTATAATTTTACGAATAGATAATTTTTATCAAATCAAGCTATTTATAAGAATATTATATTTGTGGAGTGACGGTGCGCCTAAACATGAAGGCGTATCGTCACACCCCGGTCTACTTTACACGCCCATTCCCGCCAAAACTTCCCTAATCTTATTGTAAGATGGCCATTCGACCAGTTTTCTATAACCCTTCATTCACTTGTTTCACTCTCGCGATAAAATAACAAATATACAAAGCTCCGCAAAAAAAAAAACTGGAGCCACTTTTGTTGTTTCCCCGAAACAAGTGTGTATTCATCCGAAATAACCAATGAGAACTGTTCGAATTCATTTTCCAACTCAGATAAAGTGACTTTGTTCTTTTTGCGAAAATACCGCGCTGCCATCTGGATTCCATCTCTGTAATGTATTACAATTTTCTCCTAGTCATATTTATCGGAATTCTCCTGGTGAATTCTGTTTTCTCTCCGAGGATTGAATACTTATTTCGTTAGAGAAACGACGCGTACAAAATGTGTTCGTTTTCATTTTGTGTGCATCACAAGTTTGTTGACGAAGCATAATACGATTTTGTTTCGAGACTTTCGAATGGATTCAGATTTAAATCTAGAAAGCAGACATTGACATTGGATCATACATTCAGTCGAGACATTGATCTGAACTTTCTTTTTCAAACGAAACAGGATACCTATCTTGTTCCTTTCTTGTATCAATATTTATAATACTATTGTTGTTTGTAAATATGTTGTAGCCTTTGTAGATATAATTTAAGGTTAAAATTGAAACTTACTCGTATTGTACTAAAATCACAAGCTAAATCAAAAACACTATTCGCTACGTTCAGTTATGTGCGTTTTAAAAAAGTTGCATTATCCTGACTGGATTTTCACACACCGCGTTATACAACGTTTAATACTTTTATCCCATTCATAGTTTTTCACAACTTGTCTCGACAGAAAGCACAGAAGAGTAAATGGAGCGAGCGGCAGCGACTTTCTCTAATCAGTGACAGAAAGCCTGAGACAGAAGGGTCCGCGTTGTCGTCGGCGTTGGGCGGCTCGATTCATCACGTGGTGACGTAGTGACGTAGGCGCGCGTATCCGCATGAATTTTCCATACGTTACGTTGTCCCTGCGATCCATCCGCTTGAGACTGATGGTCCGCTCACGGTTTACGACACTGTGATTGGTCAACATCTATGTACCTACAGATGAATATTTTACGAATGTAAACATTTGACTATCTTGTATAATTTAAATCTTTCACCATGAATGTAGAGTCTGTCGTGTCGTGGCTATACGTCTTATGGTACATAATATATTTGGCTCAATTCTAAATGCTATCTGCTTACATTAAAATTAAAATTTCCTCTCACTTTCAGAATAACAAGATTGAAGATGGCGAGTAAAATACAGTGAAAATGTACTAATAAGAGCCAATATCTTTAACCATGTCTTTTTTCAATCTTATCATTTAATTTAAAAAAACGCAGATAGATTTTAGCTTAAGCCAGTGTCAATAATTTTAATAGGATCATTATAAAGTAGATAATCATGTTAGTTATATTTGGTTTTAGTTAGGACAAGGCTATTCTATTTTGAGGAGGTCAATCAATTTGAGGACCTCGCTTCTACCCACTTCTCATCAACTCGAGGACATACTCGTTCTTAATCGGATTTTGAGATTGTTGTTGTTTTAGTTGTCCTTACTTACTTAAGAAATGTAGTTTGCTTTAGATTTACTGCTAGAAGATTCTTAATACTCAATACTTTAGTCCCGTTTCTTTCTGACGAAATCATAGTTCTTTTTTGGTGTAAGAAAATTCATGTTTTAACCGATGTCAGAAGACGAATCAAGCTATACATATACCTGCGCTACCCCGACTCCGAAGGTCGGGTAAAAACAGACTATTTTAAGTGCTTACCTCACATTACCAAAATCACGTCCTTTCTAATTAAAAAATAATTTCTCACACTAAACTAACTCTACCAGTGTTTCATACTACCCGCCCCCGACTATGTAGGGCCGGTTTAGGGTGAGGGGTGGTCCTGGTCGCAAAGGGTTGGATAAATCACATTACGGGACACGTGAATTGTAAATTGGACATTACTCGTTACACCTCTGTGCGTTGGGTCGAAGCCAGGGCAGGACTTAGGAAGGCATTAAAGGATTAACCTTTGGACATCGTGTTTAGGCACCTTTTTGATTTAAGAAGGGATCGGGTTTAAATCTTTTTATTTTATTTTCTAAAGTGGAATCTTACTTTCAGATTCTGTCAAAAAAACGTTTTATGTATTAAACATTTGTTAGTTAGGTACTTAAGTGTTGTTTTTTTGCTAACACAGTGGTGTCATAAACACATACATAGATAATTACATGAAATCACGCCTGTATCCCTAATGGGGTAGGCAGAGCAAAAACGACCTAAACATAGGTTGTCCCGCCACGTCTGACAAGTTTCGAGGGCTAATACAGATGATTATTATGTATATTGCTATAGTGACGGGTTGTCAGCCCATCGCCTAAATTGCAATACACTGAAACCCTCGATTCCTTTAGCTGATTTTTACAGCATGCACGGGAGGAGATGCAGCTGGCACATTCTACGTTTTTCTATTACTCCCAGTCCAGCATGGAAGCTAATTATGTTCAGCATGATAGATAATTATGTTCTAATAAACTTTGTAGGTACATAACTTACACTATATACCTAGCTATGCTTTTCCCCACAGAAACTTGCTCTTTGAAAATTGTATAACTTGTATTTTTCATTGAATAGTCAACTAACTAGCATTAACTAAATTCAGCCCTGACTGAGACATAATAATATAAACCCTAGCTCATCTAGCCATTTCATTCAAAATATATTTTAAATATATTTGTTTTATATTTCAGTTCATGACTAAATTATTCATATTTAACTTTGTGTTTCAATCTGTGTCGACCGCGTAACGAATCTGAAAATTACAGATTAATTAAAAACAATTTGCTGCCGAAGTGAAAAGTTAATCTTAATTAATCCGATTATGTTATTTCTGTTGGATTACAGTATCCATCATGAATCATATTTATGTTTGCTTTTAATTAGATTAAAAAAGCCCAATCGACTTTGCAAAATGTCTCTCATATATTTTTTTATTCATTTCAATTATTTTTTATCTGCTCATAAATATCTGAATCTGCTATTTTTTAATAGTCACCAATATTTAAGCAAAGACTATCATATCTACCAACATATATAAGCAACCCTACCCTAAATTGTTAAATAAATAAATAAATAAATAAATAAATGTTTTATAGGCTTCGAAGATACGTTTAACTATTTGAAATGTTGGATTATATTATCAAGCAGCTAGCAGGTACATATATTATAGTTACCTGCTGACTAACCCCACAGTTTGGTATGTGGGAAAACAGCAAACAGCTATACCCGCGCAATGGAGCTTGCTCTGTAATTGGCGCCCAGCGTCCAGCAGGCCGGCTCTCTAACGAGCGACATTGTCTAATAGTTCCACGGATTCTATGTTTATATAACATATTTATTCTATAATCTAGCAGTGGTTACTAGACCCATAGTTTGGTATGTGGGCAAACAGCAAACAGCTATACCCGCGCAATGGAGCTTGCTCTGTAATTGGTGCAGGCCGGCTCTCTAACGAGTGACATTGTCTGCGAACGGAATTTCTACAATGTTAAAATAACATATTTATAAACAGTGCATCCGAGTACTCCTATGATTACTGAAAAGTTGACAGATTTGACACGCTACACACTAGGGTGGGATACTTCAAGTCAAATTGTCAACAATCTGTATTTGATTGGAAAAGTTAAGCTAGTGTGACTTAAGTCATACAAGTGGACTAAACTAACTCTACAGAATATGTATCGGTTTGTCTGTTTTAGGTAAACCAAAACCAAAACCAAACGCTTGAATTTAGCCAAAAACCCGCTAAACCTGATGACTGGTCTTGCAGTAAACAGCAATAGGTCCAGTATCTATTTGTTAGTTGCGTGGCGCCCTGCAGTTCCCTAACGAGCATCATTGTCTGCTGATGTCGCAAATAACGCACCCTCATTGTTGACTCATGCTAACAGAGATAGAAAAGTTTATGTGATTGTTAATTTAAAGGTGACACAGATTTAGATTTGTATTTTAATTTAATTTATTTTTGCTATTTTTTTCTGACCAACTTGTCGAAACCAGAACTGAAATAACATGCGATTTAGTCGTCGCATATTGAATTTCCAAACTTGTTATCTAACATCATCATCACACATGTTTGAAAATTTTACACATAAAACAGTGTTATAAATAGTTCAGGAATACAACGCTAGTTGGAAAACTTTTTTAATTTGTATAATATTGCCCCTCTAGGTCTACTTTATTCCATACCATTGTATCTCAATAAATATGGTATAAATTTCCTGGGCATATCAACAAACCTCCCCGTGGAGAATATTAGTTATTGCGGTGATATAAGAACAGTAATACGTCGGTTTATTATTTGTTCTTCCCCCATACGGCGTCGCATCGCAGATGGATCGTATTCAGGGCTGGTCATAAGCATTCAAGGTTAGACTGATCTGATTTGACTATTTTGACTGCCTGGACTGTTATTTTAAATACTCTTATACAAATATTATAAAATGAGCTTTGTTTGTTTGGATAAACTATGAAGCTACTGAATATACCTATAAGTATTTCCAAATGTCTCTTACTCATCAAGTTTAGTATACTTTCCACCGTGCTTGAATGCGGTTGCCCGTGGTAAAGGGACAAAAAGTGGAACACAATCTATTCCAGGTCATCTAGTCATTCTTAATTTCATATAACCCCTTCAGCTGAGAAGTTAGTATATAAAAATTATTGCAACTAAATTGTAGTGTGATAAGAAAAGTTATTACAATAACCACACCATAAAATACATTTCATGCTCCTACAATTTACAAACTTGATCGCTACGCCTACGCAATTGGCGGCGCCTCAGAATTCCCATTACTGCGCGAGGCAGCCCTAATCGCGTCCAATAATTTCGATATCAACCGAGCACGCCGGCTCGTTCATTCCCAATTTCGTTTTGATGACCGCTCTAATGATATTGTGGCTCTGTGGGGCTGGGACGGAAATATCGATAGAAAAGTATAGAAATTGAAGATTATCGATAAAAATACAAAGCTATTAACGGTATTTTATGTAGATTATACCGATATTTAATTATCAATTAGGTCTAAATATGCTCTTGCGCCGTATCTGTACATCTCATTGTCGCTGCTGCAATCCAAACAAACCCCGTCCCGCTTCACCCAATAAACTACCTATATCACAAGTTCATTTCGATATTTAAATATTGATAATACTCGTATTATCAGTAAACCAGCAGCAAAGGTATTCAGTATAGCATTTCAATTAAAAATTACCCTCAATTATTGTCAAACGTGGCAAAAACGCCTTTTGCTAGGCGGTTTACGTTCCGCCTATCCTGTTAGGAATTAAGGCATGTGTATTATCGGTATTTTAATAGCGACTCTACTCCACCAAAAAGAGCAAACCTCCAAAATTTTATGATAATGCTAAGTAGTATTGATATGAAAATATCGATATTTTATTGTTTTAAAAACATCGATAGTTTAGTCCTACCCCTGTTGTGGTGACTGCGAGTGGGAAAATGCGCCGTCCGGCCCGCCCGCGATTCCTGAAAGACGGACGCTAATTTTGGACGCCATCTTTTGATCGTTCGCTATTTGCTGAGTTTTGTTTGTTTCGATTTGTTTTATGTGCGGCATTATTTATTCTTTTGAATGGCTTTGTCGGATTTAATTTAAAGCTTAAAAAATGGGAATAAGGTGACTAAACAGTTGACAATGTTAATTTTATAAACTTTGCGCTCTACTATTGTAATAGTCAGCACAGGTGTTCATTTTCATGGCTGCAATTCTAGTACTATTCTAAGGCTACTATTTACAGATCAATGCTCGCTGTGAGGACGCACCTCTAAACATGGGTACTTCGTATGCAGCTATTTGAGCATTACCTACACAATGGTTTAGTTTCAAATTAGTGCGTAACTCGCACACATTTAAGGTTCATAATACGCATATAAGAGCTTGTTTGTAACACGGCAATACAAGGCGCTGCTGTGTCAAACGAATTTTCCGGTGGTTGCCGCCACAATCGAATGATGTTCGTCTATTAAACTGCACTCGGCCTCCAGCCTCCAGCCGAGGACTGTGGTCGCTTGCTCGTTGGGAATTATGCACGACAATGGAAATATTCCATTCAGGATGGATTGAGGTCAGTTGGTTTGCTCTGTAATAAATAAACAACTCTTGATTGTTGTTTTCGCTTGTAAAAAGTGGCCAGCTACATTCGTAGTTTTTATCTTCTTTTTTTCGTTTATACTCTTACGTTCGATCTAATTTCTTGGTAATAAACAAAAGTTTGAATATCTTTCTGAATAATTATTTCTGGTAAAGTAGGATAGAGTGTTACAGAGAGAATGATGAGATGATCCAATGATGATATCAAAATTATTGAAATGACGCGATATGGATTTAAGTTATCTACAAAAAAAATTGGCAACTTATTTGTAGCTCTGAAGTTGATTTGTTAAAAAACAAAGTAAATACCTATACAATAAGTATCAGCCATTGGGCGCTTTTCCACTAGACGGCACGTCAACGGCAACGGCGACGGCACGGTACCGTCGACGATATCGTAGGTGAGATAATGTATGAAAATCAATGAAATTATATGACACGCTTTTCCACTTGACGGCACGGCACCGTCACGGCATGTCATCGATTCCCATAGATATTGTCACGTGATCTCGCCGTGCCGTCGCCGTTGCCGTTGACGTGCCGTCTAGTGGAAAAGCGCCCATTCTGTGCGATATGATCATGTTCTATTTTAAAATGTTGTGATAAAATAACTTTTCCGTCAACTTTTCATTAGTGGCAGCAAAACGGAACCACCAGCGAAGCGGAGATCGTAATAACCAATATCCGGCCATCTTACAATCTTTTCAATAACAGGCTTGTACCGAGTACAAAAAATCTAAAAAAAATGAATTTACTTATCAATTGCTTGCTAGTGACGCTGTTTTTTTTTTGTAAACATTTAATGTAACTACCATTAGTACCTACAGTACCTACCTACTGCTCAGTTTTGTTACTTACTTTCTGTTTTATTTATGTACTTACGTTTCTATGTGCAATAAAGTATTTTGTATTACATTCTAAAATACCTACTCTATTCCACTGTTCAAATTAATCACTTTCTGAAATCTCTAAGTCAGGAACTATTTCAGAACTAAACAGAATGTTGAAAATCTTTTTAATAAAACCTGAATAAATATTTTTGTATAGTAGAACCTACCTACTATTATTATTAAACAATACTATTATTAAACATATTGTGAAAGCTTTCAAAATATTCATGTATTATTAATATTATGATATTATTACACGCTCTTCTCGGTATTTATTTGATCCCCGCGTCAATAAGGGCTGTGTCCATTGTCCCTCTGATAGATAATGGTGCTATTGATTTACACAGAATGCCCTTTTGTCACCTGACAGGGCTGTGATGTTGTGATAATAGGCCCTTATATGTAAAGGTTTTATTTACTTTACTTCATATTACTTTGAGCCACATAACTTTGGACGTATAAAGCTTTCGTATGACGAGGTCCTTCCTTTGTGTGAACCGAACATAATGTTGTTTTAATTAGAATATTGTTTACCTACGTGAACTTTGGCTGTTTATTCGGTCACCGTAATACCGGGTGTAAGGGACAGCTAATCGCAAACCGATTGCTCAGTCAATGTAACTGAACAATTTTCTCTAGAAAATTCTTTCAGGAAAAAAAAATAGTAATCCTGGAGAAAATGGTTTGTTTCATTGACTGAGCAACCCCTATCAGTTTGCGGTACGCTGTCCCTTACACCAATTAACAAATGTGTTCAGCTACATATTCCATTTTACCTCACTACTACGAATACTATTTAATTTTGTCAGAACTACTCACGATAAAAAAGCGCCACGAATTAAATTCACTGTCAATTTTCCGCGCATAACGAAGTAGGTAGGTAAAAATCGCACGAAATTCCAAATTTTGCATGGCAAAGCAAACGAGCCGCGGGTTGCCACAGTGGAAATATCATTGGATTTTTACCGCGGGCAACACCACTGCTCTCTTTGTGCATTACCGCGGGCCTCGGGGACCGCAATCGTCATGTGTTCGCGTTTTGCCAATTGGAAATTAACCCATGTCAAATATTTTGATATCAATGTGAATGAGTATGTCGTATATTTACATTACATATTTACCAGTTGTCAACTACGTTGTCAAACATATTTGAGCGCGTGTTTACACATTTCGTGGCATTTCACATCACATCACATCACAATTGCCATTTAAACACCAAATTAAAAATGACTTTAATTTTCATATAAATTTATTATACCAACATTCCCAAAAAAGTCTACGACGGTGAAAATGTTCGATTCGAAATCACAAACAAAAATATCGTTGGATTTACTCTCCTCTGGGCATAAACTCCCTTTAGTCCGGTTTCGAGCATTATTCTAGTGGACGCTTCGGGGCAATCCGTAGACGCACCAGCACCACGGTATTGGAAGATATTACACCGATAACATAGGTGAAACATTCGCTAGACTAGACAAAGATAAAATATTTTCTCCCTTATATTAAGGTAGCATTTGTTTGTAGTCGATAACTATCTAAAAATGGGTTTTCGTCGCACCTAGCATATTGAACGAGCAAGTACCGTGGAATAAGGGGCATACTAGAGAAAAGGTTCAATTTACACCGAGAAGCGACATAACACAACGCGTCGCGCACTTTTCAAGAACTTCATACAATAAAAACATTACCATTGACAGACAGAACTCAAAAATTCCGCACGACATCACGCTACCACAGGTTATTTATAGGCGCGGCGGGCGAAATAAAAAATATTTTAGAGAAGGAGAGATTATATACGGACAGTTTTATGTGTCCACGTAACGAGCTTGACCATCAAAAGCCTTTTGAAATGGGTACTGACAAGGTAAAACCACCTCTAATGGTTGCCTAACTTGACAATACTCTGGGGAGGGTGAGCGCTCCTGTTCTCGCCATTTGGCGCTCAAGTTTATGCATGCATGATGAACCGATATTAGTTCCCGTTACCCTATTCGCCTTGTTACCATAGCTTTGTACTGTCATTACAATATCTGTGAAGCCTAACTTTAAATGAGAATATTGTATCTTCGTATTTGATGTACAAATTTTCGTACACGATAGTTCGCATAGCAAGTAGGTACATTTGAATTTCACTAGCGAAGGGTGGTTCGAACGTGCTGTGTTTAATGCTAGAACTTTTCGAATCATAACAAACTCTGCAGTTTTGGTAGTCGAGGGTTAAAAACACGAAGCAGAACAAAGTTTAAAGTCAAAGTTTTTAATACGACGAATTTTCAATTTTGCACATGAACTGAAAACCATTTACTCCTACTAAATGTATGTTTACATTCTGGTTCAATTTTAGTGGAGCTTTATACGGAAATTCGTATTTTAGATGTTAATTAAGTAAACCCAACTACACGAAAACTCTAATTTGGAAAGTAAGTGAATTTGTTGAGCTTTTAACCCAAATTTTCACATGTTGGCTAAACGGTCGTATTTCATGGAAACCTAAACTAACTTTACTTAACCCATTTCAGGCACTAAGTAATTCATCATATTTTTTTAACGGTAAACTCTACAATTTGTTTACAAAAGAATTTACACTACACTTCAACCCTAAGCTACAGGAAAGATCGAAAACGATTGGTATTGATGCCAATCTGCATACCATCAACTCCTTGCTTAGCATTCAGGGCTCGTATCTTGGCGCCGGGGCGTCCGGGCAGTGATCGGCAGCTCAGGGGATCCGTCAATGCATGCCCGGCGCGTCGCCTGGCAGCACTGCAACCAATTATCTGATAAGCTACCCCACGTTGATCTACCTTCGTAGAGTTGGAGTTGGACTCAAGTGTAACTAGTAGTCTGAGTAGGATTCCCGTTGACGGTTTAGTAGAGGATTCAATAAATTTGGAAAAGGGATTTGAATCACAGGTTGTTTAATTGGTCACGATATAATATTAGTAGGATTACAGTTTCAAAGCGCTTCGCTAAATTGTTCATTAAAATCAAAAGAACGTGGTTCGCCATAATAGTCACTTACGAACACAAAAGACAGACAAAAGCCTATCGAATATTAATTGATAAAAGATACTTATTTTATAACATCTAACGAGATATAACATGGGCAAAAGACAATCGTGAGTTTGGGAAACAAATCTAACAAATCTATGAATGGGTACTGAATTAGACTGAAATAAGATTTATTGCAAAATCAACGGAAAAATACTACAATCTTACCTCAAATCGAAAATCGCTAATTAAATCTGGAAACTCTATAAAAGTAACATTTGACGTCATCAAGGGCTGTCCGAAAGGGCTATTCTCAAGAGACGCCCTTTTATTCTTACCCCTTTGCGCCCTGCGGACCCCGTGTTGTCGCCCCGTTGCCATGACAACGCCACATCAAGAAAAATACCCGCAATCAGTCCACAAATAGAATTATTACAGACAATTTGTCCCGACCGGCGACGGGCTGTATTTCAATTAAAAGTCCCGGCTATAGAGATGTTACAATTTATTTGCTGTTGTCCGAATTAGACGCTATCATTTTGCAAAACACGTATTTTTTGAACTTCTGGACAGAAAAAAAATTATATACCTGGAGCAGGTGAATTTTGTTTGATGTTATTGCTGAATGCTGACCATAGCAATAACATCAAAAAAAAAAAACGTCGTAGTCCACCTTTTAGTTAGAGATAATATACGTTTCGTACCGTACGTGATGCAAGCCTAATGAGGCAGACGGAAAGTGTCCCTGAGGGTGAGAGCTTGTGGAACGTCTTGTAAGCGGAAAACAAGACACCTGGCTTGGCGGTTTTAAAGAGGAAGACATAAAATTAAAAGAAAAAGAGCTACCTAGATCAAAAAAATTTAAATCTGTCAGTTATTTTTATTTGTTATTTGATAGCTTCTTCAAAATTAAATCAATGAGAAATATGAACTTTTTGAACGATTATATGAACGGTTTGAACGGTTAATATGAACTTTATATTTGAACGGTTTTGTTTTTGATATTTCTATAAGTTTTTTGCAAAATGAAGAAGTCTACCTACAAAGAGCCTGAAATAAACAACATACTATTATTTATTTAATAACCCAGCTAACAAATCCCACTTACGTATTGTATATGTTTACGGTTTGTACCTATATATTCACGTGTGTCAAATTTTACCTGCTATACCTACAAAAAAATTACATTTTCCAACAATTTCCTAAAATTACCTGCTATTGAAATTATTTCAATAGATTTGTTGTTGTCTAAATATAGAGTCGTTATTGTAACATGATTGTCTGCTCGCCGTCTGGCAAATAATGAAGTTTCTCTCCCAGTGTATTCCAGAAAAAATAACAAATTGAATCATCTTTTCCATTTGTTTTTTCTTATTGTATTACTAATCTTTGAACTTGTAAAAGTTCGCCTCGGATATCTGTATTTTCTGGGCTTTATTTTAATGAAAGATAATTTGGAAACGGATTAATGGTCGGAATTCCAGAAAATATATTTGTTATCATGAAAATATCGAAAATGTTATTGGAAAAACGAGTAATAATTAATATTTTTCCGATGCACTTTACTTTATTAAATTGCGAACGTTTTAAAATACGGAGAATTCACTGAAATGGGAACATTTATCGTAGTTGTAGAGTAGATGGCAACATATTGCAAGCGGTTATTACTTAAATGCGTAATGTTGAAAATAAAATGTAAATTATATATTTTACACTATTTGATAAAAATTAAATCACTCTTTCTATCAGGACCGCGGTATCACTCATGTTAAGAATGAGTACTCTTTAATTAATTTTCCCGTGAAAATCAGATATTTTCTCAGTATTAGTCAGTTAATTCGTAACACATTCTTTATTACTTTTTCTCGTCCTATTTCTATTTTAAATTTTCTTAATCGACATTTTATAGAGATAGGATTTTGTAGCATGTCAAATTACGCATAATGGCGGCAGTCTCTACGCTCCTATCGTTGGAGCTATTCACCTATAAAATATCTATTGTAAGCGTAATCAAAGAGAGCTTCTGAACGGATTTCGTCACAGTAGCGGTTAAACGCACAGGCACAGGATACAGGGTGTAAAAAATGTTGTGCGATAGTAACTGATAACGGACCTTTCCCAAACTACAAAAAAAAAATGATTAAAATATCGCCTTCTCTGTACAGAAAAGCTCACCTCATTTACCTACAAATTTCGAATAGTGGGATTTTTTCAGTTTAATATTTGTGTGCTTTTGTACACCCTGTATAGAGGCAGCCAGTGGGCATGGGCAGTGAATAGGGGCGTTCGGCGACCACTCACGTGAAACCGAACACCTTTGTCGAATGTAAATTGGCAGTTAGAATTCCTGCGGGTGGACTGTAGGTAGTACTGTGCAATACCTCTGTAACACTTTTTCCTTTTTCTTATACCTATATAGTGTGCGATAGTTTTCATTCTGTTCGTTTAGTTTTTAATCTAGGCAGAGGCTGATACCGAGCCTCTGTTAGAGGCGCTTGGTAAGCTTAACGCGCACAGCTGGTCCTGTGATAAATGATATACTGAGAGACGACACTCATCAATTTTAGTTTACTACGAAAAATATAGGGTTATTTTGGAGAGACTCGACAAACTGAAACGCGTTGCTTAGACAAGTGAAACTGAACCACTTTTATAAAACAAATTTGTAATAAATATTTTATTTTATTTCCCAGAAGATCCATCGTCCATCGTCTATCATCGATTCCCGACCTAGAGAAAAAACCCATTTTTAATAAAATAAAATAAAACATATTTATTTGTGAATGTTTCGTTGTCAGACCAACCCTTTTTAGTTTGCGCACCATCTCCGAAATAACCCCATATATTTACAGCATATTTTATCTGCTGTTTACGACATAAGCATTTTACGATATAACGCGTGTTAATTTTCGGATACAGTACCTATATTTTAAAGCTTCTATAAAAGTCAATTTTATATTTCAATTAAGTGTATAGTTAATTAATAATTAAAAGTATAACTGCAAATAAACATTGTATAAAGAGGTAGGTACTAGGTAGGTACTTATAAAATTGTTTGTTTGTAATTAGAACTGCAGTTAGAATAAACAATCGATATCGAAAACAAATAAGAGATAAACAATCCGGCATAACTGTTGTTTGTATTGTTATCGCGAGCAACTTGTTACATTCCCGGGAAATTGCATTAATTCCTCGTTACTGATTCAATTCCAATAATTTGAGAGTTATATTAATGTGGGCCTGAATGGATCCAACAAAAGTTTCTCATAAGCTTACCTCATATGGTTTTGATTTGATGTTGATATTTTTTTCCGTAATAAACCTTACATCTCGGTAAGTTAGCTCTAAAATATTGTTATCATGAAACTTCGTGTTCATAGGTAAGAGTGTGAATAAAAATACATAGTAAAAACTATAGCAAATAAATACAAGCCTGGAAAAACGGAATTCGGTATTTCTCATGTCGGATTGACAGTCTGTGAAATTTCATTAACCTCTGTCGGAGTATGTATGTAGTCAACACCCACTCCTAACATAGCGTACCGTGGCCCAACTCGCGCCAACTCGCCAACTAGCAAAATAGTGATATAATAACACCTCTTAATGATAAGTGGTGATATTGCAGTAGGTGGTATACCAGTCATATACAGGTACTGCTTGCTCGGGTTATAATTTTTATTAAATATAAACGCGGTTTTTTTATTAATTGATATAGGTGTATCAATTATTATTTACCTACTTATCGCTAAAGCGCTGAGAAAAAAAACTGCTGCTTTAGCATATTTATAACATAGTTAAAAAATTGTATTCACAGCCTTGATTAGCAGCAAACATGTTATATAGCGGTTTTCATGATGCTATTATAAAACTAATGCAAACCAATATGGCTCCATTGATCACTAATATACCTACAACCAGTGTTAACCGGTCCAACATGGGCCAACGCCCGGGACCCGGGTGCATTCGTTAGCTCCATTTCACTCGACGTGTGGATGTTTATCCGGTTATTCTGAGCTCGCTGGCTGTTCGGCAGAAATATTGGGTGAAATTGCTGTATCGACGCTTTTAATTTGCCGTAAACAAACCATTACGTGCTTTCTTTTTTCTCTTATTTGTACCTACTAACAAATGTAGATACTGTACTAAAATAAATGTTTCAAAAAGAGCAACAGTACTAAGTACTGGTGAATGTTTTCGTAGAATATTCCATTATCAGAACAAGGTTTTGACACAAAAAAAAGGCACTCGGGATGAGTTCAATTTCCATTTAAATAAATACATATAGAATGGATCAGATTCAAGTGATTTGTAATTTGTATAGAACATCGCCTGTTTGTTAATTATGTAATTGTATTCAAAGAACACTACTTAATATAATAATCTCTTAGGTGAGCTTATATTTGAATACTTTCTTCATTCTAAACAAGTTTTCTTAAAGGTCTTGCGACTCTACCATTTCCCACAATATAATATTATCACAAACCAATACAAACGTAGCAAATTTTTCTCCAGTATCGGCGAACAGCAGTATATCCGGCAAGGAATTGTCGGATTGGAAGTCCTCGCCGCCCCGTGGGACCGCGATGTCCATTTGGCTTCCCGACTATATTCCCAACTAAATATTTCCAGTAGCCAAAGGCAAAGTGGCCTAAAGCACTCACTTTGTCAGTTGGTCGTTGCATCTTCGAAATATAGTAGTTTCCTTTGATGGAGAACAAATATGTTTCAGTGGAACTAAGCTGTTATAAAGACAATGTTTCAAAATTGCTTCCATGCTGTAGTAAAAGCTAAAAATAGAATACGCCTAGTGCTTTTTCCTGTCAAACTGTAAAAGGACTTGATATTTTAATGGGTTGACGACAACTTAACACTGCAGTTTTTTAATAATTAGGAAGCCTCACAATTTGACAGATGTTGTGACATCTTCTTGCAGATCGCTGACACTCTACCTAACCCGCAAGGCCTGAATTTATGTACAGTAAAGTACTGAGCTTTACTCCTTCACTCTTTTTACCTGGAACAAAAGTAAATTATGCACGTAAAATGGCCCCGTATTAGCATAATGAGAGATTACATGAAAGGCCAGGTGACAGGCCAGTTCACGCGTGTGCCACTCGGGCCAGCGTCGCGTCGAGGCCTTCACATTAATATTCAATGAAGCTTGGGGTCAGCGCGATTCTTCCTAATGCGGGAAATCACCTTGATTTGAAGAGGATACTTTTTTTTAAGACGATAAAATCATCCTTGAACTAAATATGACAGTGTTAGGTATACTCTTTTTAGATGTTTGATAAGGCGTGAGAAAAACCTTGCTGTCAAATTCTATGGAAAATATACGGTAAGTAGTACGGTTTGAAAAGTAAACATCATTTAAAAATGATACTAACAATCGCAATATAAACTGTAAAATATGCGCACATTGTTGATATTTGATTAAAAGATCTTGTATAATTGATGTAATCCTTATAACATGTTTGCAATCAAAATGCTGATCCATCAATTCTAGGTACTTAGATGACCAACCAAATATTGCCGCGAGCTTCCACATCGATATTCAAAACCCCTCGTTGACGCGTCCGCACTCTTCAACCAGTAATCCATCCACTGTGGAGCTGGTTCCGAGTAACTGACAGATTTGATTTCTCAATCAGGATGGTATTAAAGAAATAAAATAGGGATGACTTTTGCACCTCTACACTGACTGTATGTCAATATCTCTGATTTCTCAATCAATCCTCCACTGAGAGTGTCAGACAGAGTTTATGTCTCCCAGTCCCCTGACCACTGACCACGTCGGATTCAATCAGATGCAAATTCAGATGCTATACTCACTGATAGTACCTACAATCCCATTTATTGCACTATTGGTGCTTGTGCAACGCACTTAATTAAGCCTATTGGGATTACAGACACAGATATTACCAGAAATAGTAATACTTACAAGTACGTATGTATAGTATAGGAATGGAAATATCCAATTATCTAATTAATCCTTTACCCGAAGGCTGCCTGACCAAAATTGCTACCCTAGCAATAAGGCCGCCTTAATAAAACACTTTGTTACTGTGATGATCGTTATTTTTCTAGAATGTCTTGTTTACGTGCAATTAATAAATTATGGTATAGTATAAAATAACGCATCTTAATCAGTGGAGGGTTACTGGTTAAAAATTCAGTTGCAAGGTTTGACCCGAACAAACAAAATGTTAAACAAAATTTTGTAAAATTGCATCAAACTTTCTCGAATGTAAACTTTTACCGTCGGTCTTTCTATGATAGAGGACGTTCCATTCGAATTTCAGGTATATTTTGAACCACGAGTTAAAGTTAAGTACCCGGAAAACTCTTAGGGGCGGTCCCATCAAGTTATAAACAAGTTTATGAGAAGATAAACAGTGTGTCAAAAATTTCGATCCCACGACCATCTTTTTTAGGCATTTTTGTATGGGAAACCATCTGTTTACAAATGGTTTACGAGTGGTTTGCGTTACCTAATGGTTTACGAGGGGTTAATCATACATGACACGAGTTTAGCTTTAACCATCCCGTTGGCAAGGCAACCATGGTGACATACGTCCATAAATGACTTCTATTGTCATTTCTATTTGGGCCGTATTTAAATTTAAAATCGTTTTTCTGAAAAATACAAAGCACAGACAGAAACTTTGAATGCAGAAATAAAAACAGCAAATTGGAATCTCTAGAACAAACCCAAAAAGTTCAAAGTTTTATAAACATTTTTAGTGACTGTGATCATAGTACCTATGATGTTCAACAATAATGAATGACCTACAATATGTAAACATAACAAACACGTAAGTAAATTTTGATATGTTAAATCATGATATACCATAGTAATAAACGAAATAAAGGTACAAAATTAGTGACTATTCCTAGGTAGGTACTGAAAGAACTTGCGATAGATTTCATTCACCTGCATCCAAGATTATTTAGCCCTTCTGCAAAAATGCTATTCAAGTTGATACCTATCATCATTTTCCTAGCCTTCCGCAACCCAGAAGGGAAACCAGACCTAATCTTAGATTAGGTTACACAACCTTTGACCTCCTGCCAAGGAGGCCGCGGCCCTATTCACTACACCATCTGGGCTTCCTACATCATCCGGGCTTCTCAAGTTGATACCTACCTATCATATTTTAATATTTATTTGTATGTTTTATTATTATTAGCACGGACTAAAGGATGAAGTGGACATTGCTGCTGCTTTCTGTTTTGGGAAGATGATGTACAAATCCCTATAATACGCTACACCTACGTTTATTTGTCGCGTGTACTGTATGTATTTTAGCTATTCCGCAAACAATGTATTGAAGTTGATTTGATTCCTATGGCAGACGCATATAATGCTGGGAACTAGGAGACGATTTAAAAACTCTGACATCAGAGTTCATCGGGTCACACTTAGACTCGAAGAAGAATATTTTGTATAGGTATAGGACCCAATAATTTGTTTTTAGAAGTTAGAAGTTCCTTCATTTTATGCTGCTTGTGCGTATAGGAACCTAATTAATTGTAATTTAGTTGTTATTCGATTATATTCCTAATATTTGTATCTTGTTCCAGCCTTTAAGAAGATAACAAATAATAACGTTGTTTACAAAAGAAAAGAAAGTATTGATACAGAGGTATTTACAACTAAGTTAATACCTAAGTAACTGCCTTGCCTGTGTGGTGCCGGATTAGAATAGCATCACCCCATCACTTCCTGCGGGTGTCGTAAAAGGCGACTAAAGGATTAATCCAGGGAATGGGCAGCAGCGTTCCCTGTTATACCCGCCTGCCAAGCGTGGTGAGTATGGCATATACCCCCAATTTTGGGGAGGCCTATGTCCAGCAGTGGACTGTTGTGGCTGATGATGATGAACTGCCTCTGCGGTCTGTTGGTCTGAGCATGATATTATCTATTTATTTCTCATTGAGATTCTCCCCAGTTTGGTTAGAGCAATATAGGCTGAAGCCCTTCTTGACAATTAAATAAACCAGACATTTTGCTTTCTTGGCCTAATTACTGATTCTGACTATCTGCCACAGTCATTCCAGATCTTTTGCTCCATGCTTTTTCTAAATGGGCAAAAATTCCATAGAGATATAGATAACTATGTGTACCTAGCTATTCGTAATATCTTTTTCTGAAATTCCTTTTTGTTTTTCAGTGTTTTTAAAAAAGAATTCCGTGCTTCGGAGGGCACGTTAAGCCGTCGGTCCTGGTTGCTGTCTTCGATATAGTAGTTGTTACACAAACCATGTGAGAGGCCTATTTAGCTGTGCTATTAGGTGGTTCACAATGCTAACACCAGGATTCATCGGGTCTATCGACTCGAAACCCACATGACAGAAGAAAAGTGTTTTGTATGGTGATGAAATGGTTCTCTCGATTTTATATTTGAAGTGGTTGTTACGTACAGAAAACAATTATACAACATGTTAAGAACAAATTAGTTTTTATTTTATAAACCAATAAATAAAGTAATTTGTCAAAATTATAAATCTTGTTTATAAAGGGAAAGGTTGCTCTTCGTCTGATTTTTTGGCTACTGGTGCTTCATTCTGTATACCTATTTTATCCATTGAGTCCTTTGTCTACTTGAATATCTCACACGGTTGTATTTGAGGATTATTTAATATAGGATTGGTTGGTATTCTTATTGGCAAATTATAAATCAAAATAATACGGAAAATCCTTTGAAACAAACCAAACGGACACACTTGACAGAAAGTAAAATGACACAATGTCACAGGCCATAGATAAAATAACTGCTAGCAGTATAAATCAAAAAAGGATTTACTGTAAAATATTTCATTTTATAACATTAATTTACATAAACTAGTTAACTTTATAAGTAAAAATAATAAAAATAATCTTCATGAATGATCAGAAGTTAGATTAGAGACCTCTTTGAACTTCGTAATGAAACGATAGAAATTAATAATCATAATCAGTCATAATAAAATCTTTTTGCTTTTAAAGTTCCTGATACTAAATAAATAGGTAGGTTACCTTAGAGTTTTTATTATGAGCCTGATACTCACTTTTTAATCACAAAAAGATTTTCATCTGAGACTGCAATGAACAAAAAAAAGGGTGATCATGAAAGTAGGTCAAATATTTTTTTGAATGATAACTGCTTGAACGATAAAACGCTCAAAGGAGTATCATTAATGTCCTTTTATCATAGCCACAGAATATATAATCAAGGCTTGACCCGATTGGTCGATCATAGGTTTAGGCATGGTTTAGGCAGGAATCTGGAGGGAACGAAAGTATTAACCAAGTTTTCAAGAAAGTTTAGCAATAAACCATCTGTAAACAGCTAGTCTAAACTGTTGGTGGGCTCCAGCCTTAGGCCGGAGCCCACCAACAGTTTAGACTAGCTGTTTACAGATGGTTTATTGCTAAACTTTCTTGAAAACTTGGTTAATACTTTCGTTCCCTCCAGATTCCTTGCCTAAACCATGCCTAAACCTATGATCGACCAATCGGAGTCAAGCCTTGATTATATATTCTGTGGCTATGATAAAAGGACATAAATGATACTCCTTTGAGCGTTTTATCGTTCAAGCAGTTATCATTCAAAAAAAATATTTGACCTACTTTCATGATCACCATTTTTTTTGTTCATTGCAGTCTCAGATGAAAATCTTTTTATGATTAAAAAGTGAGTATCAGGCTCATAATAAAAACTCTAAGGTAACCTACCTATTTATTTAGTATCAGGAACTTTAAAAGCAAAAAGATTTTATTATGACTGATTATGATTATTAATTTCTATCGTTTCATTACGAAGTTCAAAGAGGTCTCTAATCTAACTTCTGATCATTCATGAAGATTATTTTTATTATTTTTACTTATAAAGTTAACTAGTTTATGTAAATTAATGTTATAAAATGAAATATTTTACAGTAAATCCTTTTTTGATTTATACTGCTAGCAGTTATTTTATCTATGGCCTGTGACATTGTGTCATTTTACTTTCTGTCAAGTGTGTCCGTTTGGTTTGTTTCAAAGGATTTTCCGTATTATTTTGATTTATAATTTGCCAATAAGAATACCAATCTATATTAAATAATCCTCAAATACAACCGTGTGAGATATTCAAGTAGACAAAGGACTCAATGGATAAAATATACAGAATGAAGCACCAGTAGCCAAAAAATCAGACGAAGAGCAACCTTGCCCTTTATAAACAAGATTTATAATTTTGACAAATTACTTTATTTATTGGTTTATAAAATAATAACTAATTTGTTCTTAACATGTTGTATAATTGTTTTCTGTACGTAACAACCACTTCAAATATAAAATCGAGAGAACCATTTCATCACCATACAAAACACTTTTCTTCTGTCATGTGGGTTTCGAGTCGATAGACCCGATGAATCCTGGTGTTAGCATTGTGAACCACCTAATAGCACAGCTAAATAGGCCTCTCACATGGTTTGTGTAACAACTACTATATCGAAGACAGCAACCAGGACCGACGGCTTAACGTGCCCTCCGAAGCACGGAATTCTTTTTCAAAACACTGAAAAACAAAAAGGAATTTCAGAAAAAAATATTACGAATATAGGTACACATAGTTATCTATATCTCTATGACATTTTTGCCCATTTAGAAAAAGCATGGAGCAAAAGATCTGGAACGACTGTGGCAGATAGTCAGAATCAGTAATTAGGCCAAGAAAGCAAAATGTCTGGTTTATTTAATTGTCAAGAAGGGCTTCAGCCTATATTGCTTTAACCAAACTGGGGAGAATCTCAATGAGAAATAAATAGATAATATCATGCTCAGACCAACAGACCGCAGAGGCAGTTCATCATCATCAGCCACAGACAGTCCACTGCTGGACATAGGCCACCCCAAAATTGGGGGTATATGCCATACTCACCACGCTTGGCAGGCGGGGTATAACAGGGAACGCTGCTGCCCATTCCCTGGATTAATCCTTTAGTCGCCTTTTACGACACCCGCAGGAAGTGATGGGGTGATGCTATTCTAATCCGGCACCACACAGGCAAGGCAGTTACTTAGGTATTAACTTAGTTGTAAATACCTCTGTATCAATACTTTCTTTTCTTTTGTAAACAACGTTATTATTTGTTATCTTCTTAAAGGCTGGAACAAGATACAAATATTAGGAATATAATCGAATAACAACTAAATCACAATTAATTAGGTTCCTATACGCACAAGCAGCATAAAATGAAGGAACTTCTAACTTCTAAAAACAAATTATTGGGTCCTATACCTATACAAAATATTCTTCTTCGAGTCTAAGTGTGACCCGATGAACTCTGATGTCAGAGTTTTTAAATCGTCTCCTAGTTCCCAGCATTATATGCGTCTGCCATAGGAATCAAATCAACTTCAATACATTGTTTGCGGAATAGCTAAAATACATACAGTACACGCGACAAATAAACGTAGGTGTAGCGTATTATAGGGATTTGTACATCATCTTCCCAAAACAGAAAGCAGCAGCAATGTCCACTTCATCCTTTAGTCCGTGCTAATAATAATAAAACATACAAATAAATATTAAAATATGATAGGTAGGTATCAACTTGAGAAGCCCGGATGATGTAGGAAGCCCAGATGGTGTAGTGAATAGGGCCGCGGCCTCCTTGGCAGGAGGTTTGAAAGGCTTGAAAGGTTGTGTAACCTAATCTAAGATTAGGTCTGGTTTCCCTTCTGGGTTGCGGAAGGCTAGGAAAATGATGATAGGTATCAACTTGAATAGCATTTTTGCAGAAGGGCTAAATAATCTTGGATGCAGGTGAATGAAATCTATCGCAAGTTCTTTCAGTACCTACCTAGGAATAGTTACTAATTTTGTACCTATATTTCGTTTATTACTATGGTATATCATGATTTAACATATCAAACTTTACTTACGTGTTTGTTTATGTTTACATATTGTAGGTCATTCATTATTGTTGAACATCATAGGTAGGTACTATGATCACAGTCACTAAAAATGTTTATAAAACTTTGAACTTTTTGGGTTTGTTCTAGAGATTCCAATTTGCTGTTTTTATTTCTGCATTCAAAGTTTCTGTCTGTGCTTTGTATTTTTCAGAAAAACTATTTTAAATTTAAATACGGCCCAAATAAAAATGACAATAGAAGTCATTTATGGACGTATGTCACCATGGTTGCCTTGCCAACGGGATGGTTAAAGCTAAACTCGTGTCATGTATGATTAACCCCTCGTAAACCATTAGGTAACGCAAACCACTCGTAAACCATTTGTAAACAGATGGTTTCCCATACAAAAATGCCTAAAAAAGATGGTCGTGGGATCGAAATTTTTGACACACTGTTTATCTTCTCATAAACTCGTTTATAACTTGATGGGACCGCCCCTTAATGGATTATTCTCGGAAACCAGCCAGTCCGATCTACTAATTGATTCACAGAATCAATCCTGCGTCGAGGTTATCAATTCACCAGAATTATTATTTGGAAGTATCGCAAAGTTCGACTTGAATATTTTCCAAAAATAATTTCAAAGCGAGAGAGCCCGCTGTCAGATCCGTTCTACTGGGGTTATCAATTCACCACAATACGAATTTGGAAGAGTTGCAGACCACAGGAAAACTTAATAAATGGAGTTTTCAAAACACCAGCCAGCTGTCAAGTCCGCGGCCTCTTGATTGATTCACAGAATTGGGCTTCGACGGATTCGTCCAGTGATGGCCCCGCCCGCACTCGTTAGGATATTTTGGGATCAAAAAGTGAAAGATATTCGACAATACCACCACAGTAGAAGAAATGCACAGTCTTCTTTATCTTCTTACTAGCGTTTTTCCCGCCTTTAGCCGGGGTTGGATTTCTTGCTCTTTTATTTTCTTACTTATTTTACTTCGCTTTATCCCAGTCATCATCCTCCTCTAACCGCAGGTCTTCTTTTATGGCGTTAACTGTTCCAAACCCTGTGGCAAAGCTTCGATGGCTAGGTGTCGTTAAAGAAGATAATATCTTCTACATCTACAGGGTGTAACAGAAAGGGTATATGCATCGAGAAATGTGTGAATCTACCCATGAAACTGAACAACTTTTCCTAAGAAACATAGGTCGAAAAACGAAAAAAAAATCGTGACCTTTCATACTAAATGCATCAGCTGATAGCGTATTTAGTATGGGAAGTCAAATTTTTTTTTTTCGTATTTCGACCTATGTTCCTTAGGGAAAGTTGTTCAGTTTCATGGGTAGATTCACACATTTCTCGATGCATATACCCTTTCTGTTACACGTTGTATACAGATACAGACCCAAATGCTATCTAATTTCAAACTCGGTTCGCAAAACAACCAACGAGTATCAAAAATTAATTGTATGAAAACATTTTACTGTACCATAGGTAGGTTTACTTTACTTCTACTGTGGCTCGACTGAATTTGATGATCCACCTGTTCGTTCCCTTTGAGTAATTTGGTCTAACACGTCATGTTACGACTAAAATGTTTTTCGTATATGGAACTGAACATTTTGCTGGAATTACATTGTGTATCGTGCATTTACATATTACACGTTTAATTCCGTCCTACTTACTCGAGAGATTATATCCTCTATTTTTTACTTTGCGTTTTTACTTATAAAAAAGGAATACATTTTTTAAAAGCTGTTTGTTAATTCTATCAATAAAACAAATTCAATAATTCGTTTCTTGTACTCTTGTACTTTAAAGACAATGATAAGCAACAGATTAGTGATACAAAGTTACTCGAAGGGCTGCTGGAGGTAACAAAGGCTACTTTTTGTCATACAAGATACTCCATAAGCCACTGGTAAAATTACTTCGCTTCCTAACATTTCGTAGCATTATCGTAGTAACTGCTACGACGTAGTATGCTACGCTTACGTACAAATGAAAACTCGAGAATTAATTAAAAAGAAAATGTAACCGCAATATAATCCGACAAATTATACGACCGACCATTGGGTACTGCCGACCCAACAACTCGCGAGAAAATATTGTCGTTCGAGTGATTTCCAGTGGAGAGTTTCACTGCATTTTCATATTTGTCGTTTGTCGATAGTCACGCGCCGCCTCTTCAGTCCCAGCGCTGCATTTAGCCACCAATGCGCTGGAAGCACCCTCGTGTCCTGGAGTCTGTGCCAACGGAGTTCACTCACTTAACTTGAAGACCTTGCAGACATATTGTAATTGGGAGATAAAGTAGATGGACTTGTGATATCAGAAAATTTCTTGTTACTAATCGAAGAATCAGTAAAAGTTTTTTTTTTGTATAAAACTTTTTCAAATTGAAAGTTTACTTAACTTTTATTATTAGGAAATAGTAGAGATACTTAGGTATGACCTATAGTAAACCAAATAATTGTTGTTACTGTTCAATGCAAAGTATTACAAATTGGGAGCACGATTTTGTCCACAGTGCGCAGTGCCAACTAACTTACAAACTAGTAAACTTGTTATAATTAGGAAATAGAGGAGAACATTACTTGCTTAAGAGTGGCCTGTACTGAACTAAAGGATTTTTGTCACAATGCCAAGAAAGTTTTGGCGAAACACTTACCCACTTAGTGGGCGAATGTGTAATAATCACAGTACTTATTTCCCGCTTTCTTTATTGAAAGAAAAGATTCATCTGAAACTCAAGCATCTGCGTACGGCACTAGGCTCGTATTTATAAAGCGATTTCAAGATTGAGAGCAATATTGAATGCGGATTTGACAGGTAATTTTGTACTGGAATGACATTTCTGATACGAACTCAAACTCGCCGCTGTCACTCTTGACAGCTGATTATTAATACGGGCCTTATAGTCTGAACTTTAACTTGTCTTCAAAATTCACGTATTTCCAACATTTTCATGTAAGAAATTTAAGTAAAATTTCACTAAACTGCGAGACGTTCGTTGGCTCTAGATCCGCGTGCAACTCTCAGTCGAGCCGGTACTCGCAGTAATTGGATTTAGTCTGGACTATGAATACGACGTGAGGATTACCGCCTCAGGGATTCTGCTAATGCCATCATTTTACTTTACTAGTTTAAAATACCCGCAGATAAGTTTGCGAGGTTTTCATGCTTGTGTTTAAGTTCAACTGATGGTATGAGGAGTTTAAGAGAGATGAATCAGGATATCTTAGTAACACAATGTTAGCTAAAAGTGCAATGTAAACTAAATGAACTCTGTTACTATGATGATGCAAGTAGGTAATCCTTATATTTTACTTTATTAAAATACCCACAGATAAGTTTGCGAGGTTTTATACTTGTTTTTGCGTGTTAGAGTTCGACAGATGGTAGGAGTTTAAGAGAGATGAATCAGGATGTTTCAGTAACTCTCCTTCAACTAAATACGAAGTTGTGTTTGAAGTAAATTAACTTTGTTGCTAGAATCATGCAAGTTATCCTAATCTAATACGCCTTTCCTAGAGTAAATATTAATATGTAATAGAAATTATATTACAGTGAATAGGTCAAGATGCGTATAAATGACAAATTTGTCATTTAACTTTTTCTTTTACTTCAAATAATATCTTTTATTCCAAGTTACAAGTTTGTATTAAAAATATAATCTAGGTCGGATTTCTATGCAATACAAAAGCCAAGCTGTAGGAACTAGTAACACGAAGTTAATTAACTACTTTTTCTTAGAAGTAAAGAGTTAGTTAAGAAATAAAGCGTGCACTTTCTAACACTTTGCTACAGCTTTAAAGTTCTATTCTAGGAAATTAAAGTGGGGCACAGAACTTGCTGGGAGAACACTTACAAACCGTCCAGTTTCCAAACATAAATACCTAATAATAATAATAAAGACAGCTAATATTTATTTCTTTTTATAATTAATGACCATTTAGAAAATACTTATGGAAAAAATTCTCGTGAGAAAGTGCGGAGTGAAATACATTTTTATAGCTGCATGTAATACTAGTAGGTTCAAAGTTTATTTTGTAAAAAAGCGGCGAGTGTTACAACAAGTGTATAGGGTTTGTTCATGATGAAACGAAACATTATATAAGCGGTAAATTTCCTTGACGTAGAGGGACAAGAGAAGACAAGTTTGTCCGGAGATAATCATTCTTTTACATCGTCGCAGTGTTTGTTCGATTACACTCGTTTGCTTAGGATGGTCGAATTGATTGACGAGATCGCTTGACCGGAATAAGGCCGCCGTAAACGCGAGCCATCCTTCAAATTTTATTTTCGCTGGAATATTGCCAGTAACGTGACCAAGATGGAGTTCTGAACTGTGGTCGGACCTGAGCTGGTCGGTTTTAATTGCTTGTCATTTCAACCGCTCAGCAGTTAAAACTTTATGTTTTGTTGTTTACTCACCGCACTTCAAGTTAGTACTTTTTTTCAGTACAATATTAACTATTCAGTACAATATAAAAAATTTAAGTAAAATAAATCCTATTTTAGATCGCCCATCATAATATCCAAGAAAAACTATACCAGCGACTATGACAGACAGACCATTGATTGTTTGTGCAATACACATAGGAAGAAAGCTGACATACATATTTTATATTTTTTATGGTGATTTCACACGAAGTTTAAAGATAGACATCAAATCTTTGGATATTTATTTCAAAAGCCAAGTAATTTTATTCTGTGTTATTTTGATGAGGTAAAACGTAAGCCGCGGTCGTTGTATCGTAAAATTGAAAATAATGTGCTATTCTCCGTCTTCCTCTTGAATCTGGGAATGACAAAGCAATAATGATTTATGTGGTACCCAGTCGTAGTTACGATCGGCAATGTTTCTTTCGCCAAGAGCTTGAACAAACACCAAAGAAAGTGTGTGAGAATAAATTTGCTATCAATATTTATGTGTTACTGAAACGAGTGCTACATCAAACGTTATGAGCGAGTCTGAAATTAGATTTTGTTGTCGTACGAGTATAAGACGAACGAATTTGATATGAGCAAATGATAATATCATACAACGTCTATATTTTGAACTTGACACTCAAAGTGATCATATTCAAAACATAAAAAAATAGAAGCTAAAATTTAACTCGGGTCGGGTGGGATTTGATCCACGACCTTCGGCGTACCGTGTCGATGCTCTAACGGTGAGATATAGGGTTCAAATCCCACCTAAGTAAACTCTTAGCTTCTTTAATTTAATGTTTTAAAATATTAAAACATATTTTCATACAGTATAATGACTACTTTCGCCATGAAAAAGTTATGTTCCAACTTTTCTGACTTCATAAATCTTTTAGTTACTCAAACTTTTTTGACTCCGACAACCCACATTACTGAAATTAGTCCCCAATAAAACCTCGGTCCATAAATCCTAACGTCAGATTGAAATTCGGGTGTAACAATAAAATGCTTTTAAATCCATTAACCAGTAGTGAGAGCCGTCAAAGGGTCGTCGGCGGATGAGCGGGCGGACGCGGCGGAGCGCCCGGCGCCGGGGAGTCCCCGCCACGAGAGCCAGCCCCGACGTGTGCGGAACACGGTCATTAGTGTGCTCACTCAATGTGAAAGCGATTTCGTCTCGACTCCGCACCGCCTCTTTGAAACTGACGCAATATTGTCGAAAGCAGGAAAACTCTTTACAAGAAAAAAAATATTGAGGCGAAGAAAATGAAAACGAAATGCCAGCCAATCGAGCGCTCGGGTCGGAGCCGACGTTACTTCCGCGCTCGCGTTATCGATGACGCTGCAGCCGGAAGCGGCTCGACTGCGCCCCTCCCCTCCACCTGCCCGCACCCCCAGCTCGCGGCCGTAAACTCCCGCTAAAACAACTTCGTTACAACTCCAACTTCGCTGTTTTGTTTCTGGCCAGCAATATTAGTTTTAGTCAAAAAGCTATTTTTCAACGCCGCCGAAAGGCTTGTAAAGTTTTCTAATTTACTTAATTCATACTCGACGTTTCGCCCGCTCCAGTTACCAGTTTACTTTAGATTGAAGATAGCGGCCGGTAAAATATTGCTTTGCGAATTTTGGCTCCGATTGCTGAGATAGCATCGATGCAAATCGAGCGGCTCCTACTGCTATGATTGGGTAGAAATGTTCAACTTTATACCGCTTTACGGGCTCTGCGCTAATGGAAAATGAGAATTTATGGCTGGGTGTTTTCATTTATTTAGCGGAGATGTTGTCGGTTGATTCATGTTGCCCTATCCACGGGGTTAATGGTGTGTCTTGGTGCAGGTGCTGCTGTTTCCGGAGGAGGGGTGGGCAAGGAGTGCTTCTTCATCTTACTGGACGCTCCAGCCGTGCTGGTGGAAGCGGTCCAGGTGTAAAGTCGTCGAGGTTGCTGGCACGCGAAGGTACGTCTTTTTTCTAAATAATTTGTATTTTTTTTTTATAATGGCATAGTCACGGCAGAGGATTTTTCGTCGAAAAGCTGACATAATATTACAAAGGTGCTTCTTTTATATCCTAGTTGTATCTGTTTTATAGTTTTTACCCGCTAGATGTCGTCTTGTCAATTTGAAAATCTGAAACAAAATCAACTAAGATTAGACCCTCTTTTTATAGGTACAACCAATTTGCTTGAAATAAGAGTAAAATTCGTATCGAACCCCTAGATACCTATTATTTTTAGGGAAATTTATACACACAAACCTTGTCCTGACAATATTAAACCCAACAAAATAAACAGCCTCGGTATAGCCTATCTTGATAGCATCAACGCGGCAAATGATATAAGTTTTATTGGCGACAATAAACACAACCACAATATTCGTAATTCAAAACAATGCGCCCGCACTCAAACACGCAGCGAATAAAATCTCCCGCGTCCTTCGAGAAGGCTCAGGAACATTCTAGAAGGATCTCGAAGGTTCGTGACTCGTAAAGCAAGGCTCGAAACCCTCGTGTGTGCTATAAGCAGCTGTTTTTACAGCTCTCACGCACTTACCCGGAAATCACCAATGGCTTTATTTGTTTTTTGTTACCACACCGGATAGCAATGAAAGGTTTACCACGTGTAGTATATGATATACCCAACTTTCTTGTTTCAAGCAAATTGGTTGTACCTATAAAAAGAGGGTCTAATCTTAGTTGATTTTGTTTCAGATTTTCAAATTGACAAGACGACATCTAGCGGGTAAAAACTATAAAACAGATACAACTAGGATATAAAAGAAGCACCTTTGTAATATTATGTCAGCTTTTCGACGAAAAATCCTCTGCCGTGACTATGCCATTATAAAAAAAAAATACAAATTATTTAGAAAAAAGACGTACCTTCGCGTGCCAGCAACCTCGACGACTTTACACCTGGACCGCTTCCACCAGCACGGCTGGAGCGTCCAGTAAGATGAAGAAGCACTCCTTGCCCACCCCTCCTCCGGAAACAGCAGCACCTGCACCAAGACACACCATTAACCCCGTGGATAGGGCAACATGAATCAACCGACAACATCTCCGCTAAATAAATGAAAACACCCAGCCATAAATTCTCATTTTCCATTAGCGCAGAGCCCGTAAAGCGGTATAAAGTTGAACATTTCTACCCAATCATAGCAGTAGGAGCCGCTCGATTTGCATCGATGCTATCTCAGCAATCGGAGCCAAAATTCGCAAAGCAATATTTTACCGGCCGCTATCTTCAATCTAAAGTAAACTGGTAACTGGAGCGGGCGAAACGTCGAGTATGAATTAAGTAAATTAGAAAACTTTACAAGCCTTTCGGCGGCGTTGAAAAATAGCTTTTTGACTAAAACTAATATTGCTGGCCAGAAACAAAACAGCGAAGTTGGAGTTGTAACGAAGTTGTTTTAGCGGGAGTTTACGGCCGCGAGCTGGGGGTGCGGGCAGGTGGAGGGGAGGGGCGCAGTCGAGCCGCTTCCGGCTGCAGCGTCATCGATAACGCGAGCGCGGAGAGTAACGTCGGCTCCGACCCGAGCGCTCGATTGGCTGGCATTTCGTTTTCATTTTCTTCGCCTCAATATTTTTTTTCTTGTAAAGAGTTTTCCTGCTTTCGACAATATTGCGTCAGTTTCAAAGAGGCGGTGCGGAGTCGAGACGAAATCGCTTTCACATTGAGTGAGCACACTAATGACCGTGTTCCGCACACGTCGGGGCTGGCTCTCGTGGCGGGGACTCCCCGGCGCCGGGCGCTCCGCCGCGTCCGCCCGCTCATCCGCCGACGACCCTTTGACGGCTCTCACTACTGGTTAATGGATTTAAAAGCATTTTATTGTTACACCCGAATTTCAATCTGACGTTAGGATTTATGGACCGAGGTTTTATTGGGGACTAATTTCAGTAATGTGGGTTGTCGGAGTCAAAAAAGTTTGAGTAACTAAAAGATTTATGAAGTCAGAAAAGTTGGAACATAACTTTTTCATGGCGAAAGTAGTCATTATACTGTATGAAAATATGTTTTAATATTTTAAAACATTAAATTAAAGAAGCTAAGAGTTTACTTAGGTGGGATTTGAACCCTATATCTCACCGTTAGAGCATCGACACGGTACGCCGAAGGTCGTGGATCAAATCCCACCCGACCCGAGTTAAATTTTAGCTTCTATTTTTTTATGTTTTGAATATGATCACTTTGAGTGTCAAGTTCAAAATATAGACGTTGTATGATATTATCATTTGCTCATATCAAATTCGTTCGTCTTATACTCGTACGACAACAAAATCTAATTTCAGACTCGCTCATAACGTTTGATGTAGCACTCGTTTCAGTAACACATAAATATTGATAGCAAATTTATTCTCACACACTTTCTTTGGTGTTTGTTCAAGCTCTTGGCGAAAGAAACATTGCCGATCGTAACTACGACTGGGTACCACATAAATCATTATTGCTTTGTCATTCCCAGATTCAAGAGGAAGACGGAGAATAGCACATTATTTTCAATTTTACGATACAACGACCGCGGCTTACGTTTTACCTCATCAAAATAACACAGAATAAAATTACTTGGCTTTTGAAATAAATATCCAAAGATTTGATGTCTATCTTTAAACTTCGTGTGAAATCACCATAAAAAATATAAAATATGTATGTCAGCTTTCTTCCTATGTGTATTGCACAAACAATCAATGGTCTGTCTGTCATAGTCGCTGGTATAGTTTTTCTTGGATATTATGATGGGCGATCTAAAATAGGATTTATTTTACTTAAATTTTTTATATTGTACTGAATAGTTAATATTGTACTGAAAAAAAGTACTAACTTGAAGTGCGGTGAGTAAACAACAAAACATAAAGTTTTAACTGCTGAGCGGTTGAAATGACAAGCAATTAAAACCGACCAGCTCAGGTCCGACCACAGTTCAGAACTCCATCTTGGTCACGTTACTGGCAATATTCCAGCGAAAATAAAATTTGAAGGATGGCTCGCGTTTACGGCGGCCTTATTCCGGTCAAGCGATCTCGTCAATCAATTCGACCATCCTAAGCAAACGAGTGTAATCGAACAAACACTGCGACGATGTAAAAGAATGATTATCTCCGGACAAACTTGTCTTCTCTTGTCCCTCTACGTCAAGGAAATTTACCGCTTATATAATGTTTCGTTTCATCATGAACAAACCCTATACACTTGTTGTAACACTCGCCGCTTTTTTACAAAATAAACTTTGAACCTACTAGTATTACATGCAGCTATAAAAATGTATTTCACTCCGCACTTTCTCACGAGAATTTTTTCCATAAGTATTTTCTAAATGGTCATTAATTATAAAAAGAAATAAATATTAGCTGTCTTTATTATTATTATTAGGTATTTATGTTTGGAAACTGGACGGTTTGTAAGTGTTCTCCCAGCAAGTTCTGTGCCCCACTTTAATTTCCTAGAATAGAACTTTAAAGCTGTAGCAAAGTGTTAGAAAGTGCACGCTTTATTTCTTAACTAACTCTTTACTTCTAAGAAAAAGTAGTTAATTAACTTCGTGTTACTAGTTCCTACAGCTTGGCTTTTGTATTGCATAGAAATCCGACCTAGATTATATTTTTAATACAAACTTGTAACTTGGAATAAAAGATATTATTTGAAGTAAAAGAAAAAGTTAAATGACAAATTTGTCATTTATACGCATCTTGACCTATTCACTGTAATATAATTTCTATTACATATTAATATTTACTCTAGGAAAGGCGTATTAGATTAGGATAACTTGCATGATTCTAGCAACAAAGTTAATTTACTTCAAACACAACTTCGTATTTAGTTGAAGGAGAGTTACTGAAACATCCTGATTCATCTCTCTTAAACTCCTACCATCTGTCGAACTCTAACACGCAAAAACAAGTATAAAACCTCGCAAACTTATCTGTGGGTATTTTAATAAAGTAAAATATAAGGATTACCTACTTGCATCATCATAGTAACAGAGTTCATTTAGTTTACATTGCACTTTTAGCTAACATTGTGTTACTAAGATATCCTGATTCATCTCTCTTAAACTCCTCATACCATCAGTTGAACTTAAACACAAGCATGAAAACCTCGCAAACTTATCTGCGGGTATTTTAAACTAGTAAAGTAAAATGATGGCATTAGCAGAATCCCTGAGGCGGTAATCCTCACGTCGTATTCATAGTCCAGACTAAATCCAATTACTGCGAGTACCGGCTCGACTGAGAGTTGCACGCGGATCTAGAGCCAACGAACGTCTCGCAGTTTAGTGAAATTTTACTTAAATTTCTTACATGAAAATGTTGGAAATACGTGAATTTTGAAGACAAGTTAAAGTTCAGACTTAAGGCCCGTATTAATAATCAGCTGTCAAGAGTGACAGCGGCGAGTTTGAGTTCGTATCAGAAATGTCATTCCAGTACAAAATTACCTGTCAAATCCGCATTCAATATTGCTCTCAATCTTGAAATCGCTTTATAAATAC
>JARACY010001544.1:0-56214 GCA_029255725.1 Scrobipalpa atriplicella
CGCGGTAAATGACTAATACGTTAGCGGGAAGTGGTCCAGAAGTGGAATTTATTTTTTATAGTAATCGAATAGAGTGTGGTGTTGTGGTGTGGTACCTTCCATCAAGTCTCTCCTGACGGCTAGCCCGAGCTGGTATCTAGTGACGTCATCGCGTAACTCCGCCGGCTCTGGAGGGTAAAACTTCACTGCCAGTCTTACGTCCCAGGGTTCATCTGGAAAAAACAAATGAAGTTATTAGAATGTCTCTACGACCATCTGATGATTGATAAATCGTTGATGATTGAATCACTTTTGGACCGTTGGGTCGCTGATGATAATCTGGTGATTGTTGATGATTAAATCATCTCTTGATCGATCAATCACTGGGGTTAATCTGATGATTGATCAACCGCTGAAGGTAGTAGTGGTGATTGATCAATCATTAATGATAGTCTGATGATTGATCAATCGGTAATGAATAGTCTAGAGATTAATTATTCTTTAAAGAGATAGCCTGGTGATTGATCAATCAGTGATAACAGTCTGGGTGATTGATCAATCGCTGCTGAGCAATGAAAGTCTGACTGACGATTGATCAATCGCTGATGTCAGTCTGGGTGATTACTCAGTCCCTGGGTAAGTATTAAATCTACTTACTCCTAAAAGTTTTGGAGAGCCGTCGCCCCAAGTCCACCCAGACCCTAGGATCCCCTCGTTGCACGTGCAGCAGCCCGAAGAAGTCCCTCTCGACCAGGTCTAAGGAGTCGCACACTTTGTCCAGGAGTTCTCCGCCGCTGGCTTTGCGCTAGAAGAAAAAAGAGAAGATTAGAAAGTTGCATTTGAATAGATAACAGATGGCGCTGTTTTTTATGAGGCGTGCGTGGAATAACTGAAGAAAGAGATACCTACATATTATATTTATTTGCGCTCTACATATTGTCAATGGGGTTAAAAACTGAGAACTAAATGGCGCCACTGTTGAGTGTTCCTTTGTGTCTTCTCATTGGTCTCTTTTGGAACACTCAACAGTGGCGCCATCTGCAATTAGCTTTGCGTTTTTATTCCCATTCCATGCTTATGTCAGTTCCGCTTCCGCTTGCTTTCTTGGATAGCTTTAAAAGCTCTGGCACAATGGTCCATACGTGGTCCATTATAGTCGTCATACTTCTGATATGTCCAGTCGACCAATGGATATTAAGATAGAATTAGATCTCGATTCAAAACTTGTTATGACTGTTATGTTATGTTGCATCACTAGACGAGGCGTTAACAAGTATAATAGTATGATCAAGTGAACTTCGATCATTGTTATACACCGTTAACGCCTCGTCAGGACTACCATACCCTTTTCTTTTTAAGTACATAGTTTTCTTTCCCTCCCAGCAAAATTATGAAAATGATTTCTACTTTAAACATCATATCGAGATAGTGTTGCTTTCTGCACTTGGCTCGCACACATTACATCAGTGTAGATGCCTGCGCCTGCATACACAAGTCATACTATTTGCTGTATTCAAGGAACCGCTTGCTTCCCAGGAATCGCCTTATTGAATTTCATAGTAAACATTCATTGTGTGTTAGGTTAGGAGTAGGCAAGTGCGTGGAGTTAATTCTGATGGGAAATAAATGGTACGATAGTAGTAAAAACATACATACATACATACATACATATCCCTAATGGGGTAGGCAGAGCGAAAACGACCTAAATAAAGGTCATTCCACCACGTCTGACAAGTTTTGAGGGTAATTCAAGACAGATCTGTATATTGCTATAGTGACAGGTTGTCAGCCCATCACCTAAATTACAATACTGAAACCCTCAAATCCCTTAGCTGATTTTTACAGTATGCCCGGCGGGAGGAGATGCAGCTGGCACATTCTATGTTTTTCTATCACTCCCAGACCAGCATGGAAGTAAATATTTGATCAATAGTCCATTTCAGAGGGACTGAGGCATTTTTAAACCTATAGGGACATAGGGTCATTTCAGAGACAATTTAGTGCCACAAGAAAACTGAAAAAGATATAAAATTCTCCAAGACTTCTCCATACCAAACTGTCTGAACAAAATTATATTATTTTATGAGAAAGATGATCGTCATGATCATAAGCTTTGTGAAAAATGCAAAACGGTTCTTCAGAAAAAAATAGTTAGGAATTCAATCGCTTAAAAACTTAAAATGAAGCGTAGGTATTTTCTCAAACTTCTAAGCATGGGAATGTAAACAAAGCTCTAAAATGTACTACAATTCTATTACTAGCCTGTATATTCGAATTCTGTAGTAAATCATCTTGATTTACAGCTAAAGCACTTACATACAATATTGCGATTTAAACGTGTTTGTTATTTCTGAACTCTGCGCAGAATATAAAGCTAGTTAGACTGATTATATGAGCTAGAGAACGAGGAATCAGTTGAGATCTTTTGCATTGAAATCTCCACCACTTGAACACAGACCAGAGGCCAGCCAGAGGATCTTATTTTAAAAACGTTGTGACAAAACGTAGGCTCTTAAATGAGGATTTACAGGGTCAGAATTAGTAAGACCCGTATTTATAATCAGCACTCAAGAGTGACAGCGAGTTTGTATCAGAAATGTCATTTCAGTACAAAACAACCTGTCAAATCCATACTTAATATTGCTCTCAATCTTGATCTTTATAAATACGAGCCTTAATGTGCTCTCCGACAACAAAAGCATCGATGTCTTGGAATCGATGTCCATGAACTAAACTGTTTTTCATCTGCTTTGATTTTATCCACATTCTAGTCCCGCATCTGATGCATTAGATCAGTAAGTCGTCTACTTAAATAATTCAGATCATTTTGTAGGTTTTAAAAAGGAAGAGCGCCCTATTGATATGCTCGCCATCTTGATGCATTGCACGCACGCCATGTGGACGCCCTCTATTGATAACTTATCGAACTAATAAAACTTAAAGCGCCATCTATTGGTAACTTTTGGAACTAATGCTCACGTCAATGTCAATATTTATATGCTCCCCATCTAGTAGTTCGATCCTGACTCTCCGAAGACCAGACCCGTTGCGCGCCATGTGGACGCCGTCGTCTGAGGCCAGACGACGCAGGCTTTCGCGCATTATACCACCTGAAATGAAGGATCAAATGTGAATTTTTATGACTTCATGGAATAACAGATAGGGTCAGGTGGTCTACGTTGAACCACTGGTACTAAATGAAACACGCAAATTACGGCGGTTAGCAACGTTGCCGCTCCGTGAAATATTCAAAACTGGGCGCGTTTGTAGTAGCAGGCGTCCCCCCCAAGTTGTCAGTAAGCTGCGTGTAGTGACACACGTGTGATCGAGAATTTTGTGTTTTTTATTGAAAAAAGTAAAAATAAACGTCAGTACTATTTCCTTAATAGTTTTTTTTCAATGCCTGTTGCTGGAATATGAATGTGATGTACTGTTAGACTACAGTTTTGAGCTATCTTAGAGATATATTAGAGAGCCGCCACGTGCGTGGCAGGACCGGTAACATAACCTTAAACAAAATAAATGAAGATGGTGCAAATTGAACCATTTGAGGGGTGTCCACGATGAAACACGGTTCAATTAGTACCAACTTGCATACGTTTAGTAAAAAATATATAAATACAAAATACGATTGTATTTTGTATATAGTAGAGTGGCGAGTGGAATGGCGAGTTGATTGGCGATTTGAGTGGCGAGTGGAGTGGCAAGTTGAGTGTTAAGTGGAGTGACGAGTTGAGAGGCAGGTGGAGTGGCGAGTTGAGTGGAGGGTAGAGTGGCGAGTGGAATGGCGAGTTTGGAAGCGAGTTGAGTGGCGAGTTTAGTGGTGAGTGGAATAGCAAGTGCAGTGGCGAGTTGAGAGGCAACTGGAGTGGCAAGTTGAGTGGAGAGTAGAGTGGCGAGTGGAATGGCGAGTTGATTGGCGAGTGAAGTGGCGAGATGACTGTTAAGTTGAGTGACGAGTTGAGAGGCAGGTGGAGTGGCGAGTTGAGTGGAGGGTAGAGTGGCGAGTGGAATGGCGAGCAGAGTGGCGAGTTTATTGGTGAGTGTAGTGGCGTGTGGAGTGGCGAGTTGAGAGGCAGGTGGAGTGGAGGGTAGAGTGGCGAGTGGAATGGCGAGTTTATTGGTGAGTGCAGTGGCGTGTGGAGTGGCGAGTTGTGTGGCGAGTGGAGATGCTAGTTGAGTGTTAAGTGGAGTGATGAGTTGAGAGGCAGGTGGAGTGGCGAGTTGAGTGGAGGGTAGAGTGGCGAGTGGAATGGCGAGTAGAGTGGCGAGTTGATTAGTGAAAACCACTGTTGGTTCAATTAGTGCCACAGCCTATTCAATTAGTACCACTGCCTATTCAATTAGTACCATCGCCGGTTCAATTAGTGCCATCCCCCCGGTTCATTTAGTACCATTGGGGGTACTCGATGAACCATTTCCCATTTTTTTTAAAAACAAAAATAAACAAAAACTGGACATAGTTACACAGAAATGAGGAATTAAATTTTAAAGTCAAATAAACAGGCTATTAAGCTGTTTCTTCTTTTTTTTCATAAAATCTTTCCGAAAAAAGTTACATGAGTTTAAAAATTAGGTGGTTCATCCATGACCACCTCACCCTACATTTTACGAACATCGGAAAAATTAAATAAAAAAGGAAATTGTAGAGTAGGTAAATGTGGGTTTGAGCGATGGAAATGCATAGGACAATGCAGGCGAGCGAAGCGAGCGCGAAATTTTTCGTTTATGATAGTCGTAGGGTAATTAACCGTTAGACTGATTTTTCATATTCGTAATATTAGGTTTCGTTAGTTATATCCCTAGGGATATAATTAGGTATGTTACGGCTGAATCTATCTTACTGCTGCGACATAGGTACTATGAAACTAGATTTCTTATGGCAGATCACTTGCAAACAGAGCCGTGGGAATGTGTTGTGTTGAACAATTAGTGCTTTCACTTCGTCATTTGACACCTTCATGCGGTTTCTAGCAGATGTGATGTAAGATAATGTTGCTTTCTTGCACCTGTTATGTTTGTAGCAGACATAGATAAAATCTGGGAGAATGAAAATCAGCGGGAACATGTCCATTAGTGCTCACCAAACTCCCTGCCAAGCATAGCGAAGATTTTAGTTAGCTGTTCAGCAAAGGATAGTTCATAGCTGATGTGGTCGATAATTATATGACACCATAGGGCTCCCACTCCCACATAATATGTAATGTCATGTAATAAGGAATCTATTGAGACTCTATATAGGATAATCAGATAAAATGAAAAACATACTTCCTTCCGGTTAACCGAAGTATTAATTGCTTCTGTGGTCTAGTGGTCTGAGCCATGGGCTCTCGATCCGGAGGACCTGGGTTCGATTCCCAGGGGGGGGAACGCAAAGTTGATATTCTTTGTGAGATTTTTTGGTTTTCGTTCTTCGGAGGGAACGCTAAGCCGTCGTTACAGAAATCCTGTCAGAGGCCTTTTAGCTGTCTTATTAGGCGGTTTAATTACTCTGACAACAGGGTTCATCGGGTCGATTGACTTGAAAACCACACGACAGAAGATCGAAGTATTTTGCGAAAATATCGACGATAACACAACGATACTTGAAAAAGGAGAGCAACTGGTCTCCCTCCAGCCCTTTACAGACAGTGAAAGCGTATTTATTGCTCACGGCATTGAAGATAATGCAACGGTAATGCACAATAATCGTGCATGCATTGGAATGGCGTGAAGACTTTTTTTCATATTAAAAAAAAAAACTTTATGAAATGTCGTGACTTTTTAACCAGCTAGTGTCACTGGCCAGTGTGAATTTAGCGCAAACTTGCGATGCGAGTGCCGCGACAAAATTAAAAAATAATAATTAAAAAGTCAACACAAATTGGCGGGATAGTAAAATCTGTTCTTTTATGTATTTGTGACGGACTTTTGTGCGATATTTTGTGCTAAATAAGTATTAAAAATGAGTTCATTTCCTCATATTCTAAATGAAAAGTAGAGTCATTGCCACGGGTAGAAGAATCAATTCCTCTCGGACTATAGCCGCCCTCGCTGCGCTCGGGCGTCTAACTACCTCGGGAATTGATTCTCTTCCACCCTAGTCTATGAATCTACTATTGTTAGTTATTCTCACTCAGTAAAGGTAACTAAACAAAAATAAACTATCAAAAATGGGTGGTCATATTTGGACTCGTATGCGTTAATGGTTTAAAAAGCTGTTTTTTTCATTTCCTGGTGAAAGTTGTTCAGTTTCGTTGACTGAGCAATCCCTATTAGTTGAATCATCATAAATACCCACCGACTTTTTTTTATTTTTTATTATTATTATTATTTATTAATAGGCGAACAGCCACAGGCTGATGTGCTTATATCTAAGCTGGTGTGTATCAGTTCGTGTTTATTTTAATTCACTGCACTTATTGTCATTTTTAACCACTTGTCAAGTCTTTTGAGTTGTTTTTTTTTATTTTTTTTATGGGCTCCTTTAACGTTACTGAAACACCCCCTAAGCTATGGCACGCGATTAAATTAACACCCTGTATTTCTCAAATTTGGTCAGTCCCTTTTCAGTGAAGCGTACAAACATCTCACTTCAGTTGTATCTTTCATAGTTCTAACCTAAAATAACTCAAACCTCGAACACTGTAATTCACACATTCTAAGGAATAATGTAAACAAACAAAACTGATTGTTTCCACTTTGAAATGTAGGAAATTGAGTTAGGTAAGTATTTGAACGAGTTAATGATTTTTACTGCAGAAATAAGGGCCGCCCAACAAGCAAAGTAATCCTATAGTGATAGATTATAAGACTACCCCTCTAATAATGTTCTTATAAAAGCATTGTTGTAGACTTTGTCTCTTATAATAGGCTTACATAAGCTTGAATATACTCAAGCGCTTTAGGATTTATATCTCAGTCTTATAGTTTGCTACAAAACTATTTACAAAACAATTATAGGTCTTTTTTACTTATAATAACATTTCACAAGCGTGTATATTCTCAAGAGCATTTGTTTTTATTACTTAGTCTTATGGTTGACTACAAGTTTATCTTATAAACGACTTATAGGATACGCATCCTATAATTGTCTGCAGAAAGATTTAATAGTCTTGAAATCTTATAGTAGCATTTTGTAAGAAAAGAAGATATTATAACACTCTTAGCTAAGATAATTCGAAGTTTGTCTCGTAACAGTCTTCTTTAAGACTCTTTTAAATGCATTAGTGCTTAATAAGAGCGTTTTAATATCAAACAAAAGAACATAAGATATAACAATACTCTTAGCTAAGATCATTATAAGTATGTCTCGTAACAGTCTTCTTTAAGACTCTTTTAAATGCATTAGTGCTTAATAAGAGCGTTTTAATATCAAACAAAAGAACATAAGATATTACAACACTCTTAGCTAAAATCATTATAAGTTTGTCTCGTAAAAGTCTTCTTTGAGACCCTTTTAAATGCATTAGTGCTTAATAAGAGCGTTTTTAGATCAAAAAGCCGTATAAGATACTACATCAATCACATATGTAGTCCGATTGTATGAGGAACCCTAAATTTGTTTCAATATGGAGGCATGTTGTCTTGATTGCGACTACTACAAGTACTAATTGACTAACAATTGTTCTTTAAAATACTCAAAGTAGAGTATTTCAAAAAAAAATGGCGAATGATCATAAAAATCGTCTAATGATTATTTAACAACAAATATTATAAGTGCTATTTTGCAAAGCGCGTTGTAAAATTAAATAAATCTTGGTACAAATTTACAACAAAAATGACTTCCCCGGTGAGTTCCCACACTATATGTGCAGTATGGAGATTATTATTTACCTTATGCAGTTACTACAAATTATATCTAATATTATAAAAGGAAATGGATACTTACATTTTTAATACAACTCACCGCAATAACCAGCCAAAGAAACTGATTCATTTTAGTTTATAAAATGTACTTATAATTACTAACAACTAAGTATATTACTAGATCATTATAAACAAAATTGCTTTAGTAAGATGCTTACGTCAGATACTAACAAGTGTGGTTGTCCTTAAAAATGTGTAGTTTCAGATAATTATAGAAGCAATTGCGCTTCCTCAAGTGTACTATAGGGATAACTGACATTCTATAAGTTGATTGTACGATCTTTATAAGTAAAGCATGCTCCTATAACTGTACCCAAATCCAGCATTGTAGTAAACCACAAGTATCGTACAAGTACAAAAAAAGTAGTCTTGATTTAGTCTTGAAGTACTGATTTTGCTAGTTGGGCGTATTTATAATCAGCTCTCAAGAGTGACAGCGAGTTTGAGTTCGTTTCAGAAATGTCATTTCAGTACAAAACGACCCGTCAAATCCATACTAAGGCCCGTATTTATAATCAGTACTTGAGACTGACAGCGAGTTTGAGTTCGTATCAGAAATGTCATACCTATCAGTACAAAACGACCTGTCAAATCCATACTTAATATTGCTCTCAATCTTGAGATCGCTTTATAAATACGAGCCTAAGATTTTTTTCCTCATGTAAGTAGTAAACTTTCAAAAGGTTTTTTTTTAAATATATATTACAATTCATAACTTAAAACTACCTTAACTTGTAAAAAATAAATCTACAAATAAAAAAGATCCTCCAATGCATCTACATGTCCATGAGGCAAAGTGCCCAATAGACTGGCAGCATTCCCCCTTTAAAAGGATTTTTTAATAAGTCTAGAAATTAATCCTATACCTAGCAATAAACAGTTCATTCTGAAATCAGTCTTAAAAATTGTGACGTGGACGCTCTGCCGTAAAGAATAAAGGCGTGGTTTTATGTATGTATGTAGATAACTCTTTCTCAAATAACTTCCTTCATGATCCAATGGTCACAGAGAAAGCGTAATCTTATAGGACCGTTGGACCATGTCCGATAAGCTGTGCTGGCTGTCGGACCATATCCGATGGTCTGTGAGGTTTCTTGCAGAAGGAACCGTTGTGTGTCCGATGGACTGTGACGTAAAGAACCGTGATTGTAAGTATTTGTTTTGATCAATGTAGAGCTTGAATTATTTTTTATTTCAAAGTTTTTGAGCCGATTTTGGTAAAATAAACAAAAAAAATATAGGAAAAGTTACTCCACTACTTTTTCTTCTACTTTCTCGTGTGGGTTTCGAGTCGATCGACCCGATGAACCCTGGTGTCAGAGTTTTTAAACCACCTAATAATAGCATAGCTAATAGGCCTATGACATGGTTTGTGTCGTTACACTTACCACTGGTCGTTACCACTAACTCCACTACTAGTTAATAGGTAGGTCTGTATTATTGTAAAATAGTTCGAGACATCGTGCTGGCGTTCGCATGGTTCATTTAGTTAGAGCTGCGATATGGAAGACTGTTGTATCGAGTTCATGTCCTGATCGTGTGAAGGTTTTGTTTTCCAAGTCATAATGAAAATAACTTACTTTACTTACACATTATGAAAATCCTGAAAATCACACACAGTTGGCATTGGCACACATACGAAACTACCTATTTTAGCAACTGTCATCTCACTACTACTGAAAATAAGTATATAAGAAATCATTGTTCTTGCGAAAATCATTCAAAATAATGATTTCGCTTATTTTCAAGTTCATAATAATGTTAGCTACTCAGCTGTCGATTAAACACACAAACGGTTTTATGTGAAACTGTTCTCATATCTTTGCAACAATTAGCAAGGATATTAGTACACATTAACATTTTTTTTTGTGTTCATTATGATGTGTCCTTGTAATGTTGACTTGAAGCAATAAAATCTTAAAATTGACCAAGTCAAAGCTTTTGTATTATGAAAAAGAAAAATTCTGATAGAGAGAGAATGTGTTCATATGTACCAGATATATTTTCCGAAGTTTCTTAAAAAAACACGCCTATATCCTTTATGTGGTAGGAAGAACGTCAACAGCTCAGTTTAATAAAACTTATTGAGGTGAGAAAATAGTTAAAAAGTATTAGTTACTAACTTTATATTCAATACGTTCAGCGAGCATGTGATTAATTCTTCCCTAGTAGTCAAACACGCTCGTTATTCGTATTGGAACCTGCGTTGGCGACGATGGGGTCAATAATCCTAAATTCTGAGACCTCAACGCCCAAGGTCAGTCAGGCATCAGACCTGTCTGACTGACTGACTGACCAGGTCTGGATATGTGCGTAATGAAAGGTCTTGGTCCTATTTTTGGCTGTGTCAAGTTTTTTGTGAAAGGAGTTAAAGGTTTTATATATTTTTTTGTAATGTTGTTTAAATAACAAGTATATGAAACACATTTTTGCTAATTTTATCAATGTCTGACTAAATCAGAAGTCAACCGAATTCCCCTTCTTATACTGGATGTAAGGGACAGCGTCCCGCAAACTGATAGGGGTTGCTCAGTCAACGAAACTGAACAACTATCACCAGGATTTTTTTTCAGGAAATGAACAAAAATTTTGCTTTTCCATACAAATTGTCGGATCGAGGCGGTCACTTTGTATGAAAAAGCATTTTTTTTTTCATTTCCTGAAAAAAAATCCGGTGATAGTTGTTCAGTTTGGTTGTCTGAGCAACCCCTATTTGCGGGACACTGTCCCTTACACCCCGTATTTGGAGAAGTAATATTGTGGTGAGGACATCCACCACTCTTCAAAGGCTCGTATTTATAAAGCGATCTCAAGTTTGAGAGCAATATTAAGTGTGGATTTGACAGGCCGTTTTGTACTGAAATGACATTTCTGATTCAAACTCAAACTCGCTGTTCTTGAGAGCTGATTATAAATACGGGTCATAATTTCTTCCCTTTCCGATATTTTTATATCTAGGATATTTTTTTTTTAGTATTTGTCTTGTTCTCATCTTGTTCTGTGTAATTCGTAATAGGTACCTACTACTCACTCCATTATGCATTATAATGGGCAGCTGCGTCTGCGACGTTCTTAATTTAAACTATCATGCTCATAACGAGCCCCCATCTAATCTAATCTCTGTTTCAATTAGCTATCTTCGTTAATTTAGGTCATTTTAACTAAGTACACACACCCAAACAATTTATACATACTTTTAGTTCAGAAATAGCCTTTAAAAGAAGGCTGTAAGAGTATACAAGTGTATTGTTGTAAGTTGTTGGTCGTACATAATGTGGTTTATGATACTATGTGGTCAATTTCGTAATATGTAGTCACTTGAGACTTACAGCGGTCAGTTGGTGTTAGGAGGTGAGGGATATACTTATATAGGGTTTACTTCATTACCTAGTTGTAGTTCTGTATCATTGGCTCTTGACTTCATTTAGCGCGACTTCTGACGTATGGGTATCAAATCGATCGACCCGATGAACCCTGGTGTCAGAGTTTTTAAACCGCCTAATAGCACAGCTAATAGGCCTCTGATATGGTTTGTGTAACGACCACTATCAATGACAGCGACCGGGACCGACGGCTTAACGTGCCCTCCGAAGCACGGAAACCTTTTTCTTCTCGGACAATCAGGTGATTTTAGCCTGCAATGTTCCAACCAAACTGGGGAAAATCTGTGGGAAAATCTGACAAAGTGATAAATTAACAAATATCAACTTTGTGTTCCCCCCCTGGAAATCGAACCCAGAACCTCCGGATCGAGAGCCCATGGCTCAGACCACTAGACCACGGAGGCAGTTAGCACAACTAAAACAGAGCCACAGATTATTAGGTACGTAGAGTTTATAGATTTGGGATGTAGAGGCTAATGCATCGTCTAAAACTGATTCACCAAATTGGCGCCCAAACCATTTTTTGTGCCCTGCACCTATAAATCTTGGTTTATTTCTTATTTTAAAGCATTTCAACCAAAACTTCTATGCTGGACTGGATGTGATAAAAAACATAAATTATTTCGTTAGCATGACCGTCATTAAAATAACAATGGTCCGTAATATAAGAAATATTTTCGTGCATTAGGTATTTAAATACTTTGTACTAGTTAATTACCGCGTAACTCCCTGCATAAGATCTCATTATTATTTTTAGACTAAACGCACTACTCTACAATAAGTTTAGGTATAAAAATTATAAAATTAGTTTCATTTATTTGTGCTTTCTTCGTCAACGACTGATTATTATCAATTCTTCTAAAAGTAACGTTACATTTAAGTAAAAGGTCTTTGTCTCCATAAAATCTTTGCCTCTCATTTTACAGTTATTTCCGAGAAACGTGTTAAGAGGGAAAGGAATGCCGAGACTCTGGTGACAATCGGAAAGCAGCTTTTTTTCTTCTGTAATGATGATTTTGCGTTTAGTTAGTTCATTTCTATCCATGCTGGACTGGGAGTGATAGAAAAACGTAGAATGTGCCAGCTGCATCTCCTCCCGTGCATGCTGTAAAAATCAGCTAAGGGAATCGAGGGTTTCAGTGTATTGCAATTTAGGCGATGGGCTGATAACCCGTCACTATAGCAATATACATATAATCATCATTTGTATTAGCCCTCGAAGCTTGTCAGTCGTGGCGGAACTACCTATGTTTAGGTCATTTTTGCTCTGCCTACCCCATTAGCGATACAGGCGTGATTTTATGTATGTACGTATGTATTTCTATCGATGATTCATGTTATACATAGTTGGGTCGGCACAATAAAGTTTAATGTTGTTAGTAATTTAATTACTGATAGTTAGTTAACTGTCGTATAATTGACTAATTGTAATCGAAAGATGTTCAGAATACGATTGATTTCCACTTGTGTGCGTATTAAATAAAATTTTGGATTGTATTATTATTATTAACCACGGAGAGAGGCATCCTTTTCCCCTGGTTGGGGTTCACTTCCTGAAACCTATCAAGTACCTACCGAAACTGTTGATTAGATCACAAAATACATAGGTAGAGACTATTCTTATTATTTTAAATTAGCATCTGGAAATATTTATATACTTTTTTAAGGAAAAATAAAAAACTTACTAATTGCGACTTTTTAAAATATTGTTAGGTCGGATTTATGAGCTTCAATTTTTCCGTTTTGAAGTATCCTTAATGATAATTACATGTGTGCCGCAATGTGTTCCGCCGCACTGTGAACCATGGGTGGGGTGAGTTAACCAGATTCTAATAAGAAATAAATAAAATGGATATTCACATGCAATGAAGTAGATGATTGAACAGAACACTCTTACCTTAAATTAATAATTGTTGGATTCTGGCACAATAAAACACCTTCCTGGCACACTGATGCGGCTTTTTAAAAATAATAAATTAAAAATTAAATTTCGAAATGCGAATTCAACATAAAGGGTCTTTTACACGAACTTTTTGTCACAGGAAACTGTCACACATCGCAATCGATTTGTAAGACGATATTTATTATTTTGAGGAACTGCGCGCACGCACCGCACCGCACCATCCACAAATGCGCGCGCACTCCCTCGGAACGCTCACAAACTAGTTTGGCGGGTTCATTCATTTCATTTTCTTGTGCACTCATTCACTGGTGTTAGAGAGAGATGGTGAATTTTATCTTTTTGTTTAACCGGGAGAGTGTTAAAGTTGGTTGAATATGATAATGATTCACCCGCAGGAATGCAATTAGTATTCTGGCTGCGGTTGGATGGACGAATATTGTTATGCTACACTGACATCAAAACTGACATAACAATATACCTAGTAGCAAAGTTCAATAAAACAATGCATTCATAATCATGTGTATGGTATGGCAACGGCTATATGGTCAATCAATTCTATTGAAATAATTATATTTTTCGGTGCTTCAATAATTTTGTGAGAAGTTTTATCATTAGGTACATATTCCATTCCTATCTCATGCCGTTTCCGTAGGTATACTTTTCATATATTCGACATTCGCAGACTATTTAAAAATAAATAAATTGCAAAAGCATTTGCAAAAATAAATTGAATAAACTCCTTTACAAATTAAATAGTGACTCTACATTTTTAAAATTGGCGCGGAACAGGCGTTCCCTCGTCTCTACATTATTATTAGTTGAAAAATGTAATTTATCTGAGAGGCAGACAGATGAAAATTGATTGGAGTTCTCTGACCAAAAAATAAACTGAAAAACGACATCCATATTCTAGATCGCTCGAGTTTATAAAAGTCGATCGAAATTGATACATTTTTTTGTAATAATTAAACAAAACCTTTACCAATTATTGTATTTTTTGAATTTCTGCCATTTAAAAAGCCAGTTTATTCAAGCCAAAGGGAGAATGATAGGTCGACTGAGTCCATGATTAAATCGTATCGATAGAATACGAATAGAACAGAATAAGGACATGTTGTACCGTGCGTTTGACATTGACATTTCAACATAACCTCAACTTTCCACCTGTTGTGATGGTTGTGATCGTATTGTTTATTTGAAAAAAGTCCCTAAATTCCTAAATATGAGTGAAGAAACTGCTGAAGCACAGACCAACAACCCTAACAAGAAGAAATCACGGAAAAAGCGCAAGAATTTCCTCATAAATGCGAAGAAATACGCCAAAAAAGGTCAGATGGGTCGCGGCTGTAAAATACCTGACGAGTTATATCAATATTTCGTGGGCATTCTTGATGCTATCAAGCAGGGAATTGAAGATAAGGATGAAAAACGTAAGTGTCTGAGGAACATCAACATTTTACAATATTGTAATGCTTTTTTTTGGTCGAAAATAGTCTAAATGTATCATACCCCTTTTAGGTTAGACTTGCGTCTTAGTGGTAAATGACCATGTATAAAGTCTTTCAATTAACGTATCTGTATATTCCCTATTCCCTGAAGACGAGACGTTCTTGTTTTTAGTTATTTAGTTTTATTAATCTTTTTAAATATTTGATTTTTTCAGAGGCCCTAGTCAACAATGTACTAGAACGCACAAAAGGCGATGAGCTAAACATAGTCGGTAACCAGCTGGGTTGCCGAGTGATCGAACTTCTCCTCCCGTACTGTTCGTCGGAAGACTTAGAACGGTTCATGGATGTTCTCTCACCGGAGCTACGTCCCCTATGCTCCGATAACTTCTCAAGTCATGTTGTAGAAGCTTTACTCCGAGTGTCCTGTGACAGAGCTACGTTACACTTACAGACCGAAGAAAACCAGACAAAAGACAACCTTGAGTCCGAAGATGAGACTCCTAAGAAGAAACGTAAAAAGAATGACTCAGAAAGTGAAATACCGAAAAAGAAAGCCAAATTAGAGTTACCAGAAGCAAAATACACGGAAGAGCATATCAATAAATGCCATGAGTTCACTTTAAAAATTTGTAAATACGCTTTGAACAACTTGGAAGATTTTGTTTGGGATCAGTATGCAAATCATATTCTACGGAGTGCGTTGAAATGTCTCAGCGGCATCAGTTTACTTCCTGGTGAAAAACCCAAGACCACATTGTTTAAATTACCGGTCAAAGATAATAAAGGCCTTCCACCAGATAAATTCGCTAAAATTGTCTACAAAGTTGTACCAGATGAATTCAAAGAGCTTGTCACTGAGTTTTCAAATCGTCTATCATCTTGGCCACAGTTCAAGGACCTTCCATATAAGAACATAACCTCTGGACTATTGCAAGTATTGCTGTATGCTGTTAAAAATGTTGACAAGAATTTAACGAGAGATTTGATAAGGCGGTTGTTAGACGAAAGCTTTGCCCCGGAAGGTTGGTATTTTATTTAAAAAAGTGGTCTGTACCGGGTGTAAGGGACAGCGTATTAGAAACTGATAGGGGTTGCTCAGACAATGAAACTGAACAACTTTCATCGGGAAATTCTTTCAGAATATAAAAAAGAGATCACTTTTCCATACAAATTGTCTGGAGGAGGTGGTAATTTTGTATGGGAAAGTAAAAAAAAAGAAACATTTCCCGAAAAGATTTCCTGGTGAAAGTTGTTCAGTTTATTTCATTGACTGAGTAACCCTTATCAGTTTCTATTATGCTGTCCCTTACACCCCCATAAGCTATGGCCCCACCTCATTGCATGTTTAAGCTTTATTTTATACCTATATTTTCAATTCTGATTTTGAAATATACAATACAAGTTTTTCATTGGATAATTTTTAAACCAACTATAACTAACAGTTAATTATTTTATTGTTTTCCAGGTTGGGTAAGCAATCAAGGACATGATGAGAAGGAGGATAAGATTGACGTTGACATTCCTGATGCAGATGAGGTGAAGAATGAAGCCTTGGTTAAAGGGAATTTACCACCCGTTTTTGAATCAGAGTCTGCTGTTAGGTAAGCTAGAAAATCTATGTGAATCGGTATCCTGACCACGAACTAAAAAACCTGTCATAGAGAAGGGAGTCCATAAGTCCTTCTCCTCAGGTCTTTTGAGTCAGTGGTCATGCTATAACATTTTTTTTTTGTAATTTATTTAGTAAAAGTGAAGCCACATAAATAATAATTAGGATCAAAATAGGCTACCGGTACTGCTTATATCTAAAATAATTGTACAAATTTTGGCCTATTTAAATATCACATTTCACGTTTTTATTATTTACATATCACATTTTTTTTTTTTTTGCGTTACAATTTCTGGCTCCACCATTTTATTTTAGTTTGATCTCCAACACTAAATATTTACTTTTACCTACACTATTACAGGTTACTAGAAGCAGCTCTCTTCGTTGCTAAGAAGAAGACATACACCCAGATCTATGCCCGATGTTTCATTAACAGACTGAGTCAGATGGCCGCTCTGCCGATGTTGAACTATACTGTGCAGAGGCTGGTTGATAACTGCCAGATCAAAGAAGAGGTAGGTAGCTCACTTCGCTCGAGCAACTTATGAATAGATTTTCGTGAAATGTTGAGCTCCCTTCGCTCGCGTAACCTTTTGATTCAGTTTTCATAAGATGTGGCACAGTGATGCTGATCCTACTTCCTATTCATACATACATACATACATAAAATCACGCCTTTGTCCCTAATGGGGTAGGCAGAGCAAAAACGATCTAAATAAAGGTCGTTCCGCCACGTCTGACAAGTTTTGAGGGTTATTATATTACAGATGATTATGTATATTGCTATAGTGACGAGTTGTCAGCCCATCGCCTGAATTACAATACTTAAACCCTCGGATCCCTTAGCTGATTTTTACAGCATGCCCGGGAGGAGATGCAGCTGGCACATTCTATGTTTTTCTATTTCTCCCAGTCCAGCATGGTAGCTATCCTAATAATATTATAAATGCGAAAGTTTGAATGTTTGGAGGTTTAGACATTTGTATGTTTGTTACTCAATCATGCTTCAACCACTGGACGAATCAGGATGAAACTTGGCACATATATAGGTTAAGTCCTGAAATAGGATGTAGGCTACTTTTCACCGCGGGAAAACCTTAATTTTCACGGGAAAACAAAATAAAATTGTATATTTTGTTCACAGCTGGAACCAATATTCGATGAGCTGTCAGAGCAGTTTGGCGCCATACTCGCGAGCGGCAACACCGGGGTTCTAGTCGCGCTGGCCAAGGCGTGCCTCAGGGTGCAAGCGAGACAGGCACAGTTTGTTACCGTTCGTATATTATGTATATCAGAATTTCCAAATGAGAACCAAATTCTAAAGAAAGCGGGTACCCAAAAACTCCCAGATGTCAATTTTATTTTTTTCTTTCACAATATAGCAGCCATCTTGAAAAATGGCGAAATCCTGAAAACAAACCAAAAATCTAGAATCAGTACCACAACGACCACCTACAATACCTTTCATTCATTCTGATTAGATCACAAAAAGTAAAAAAAAAGGCGGCAGCCATTTTTAAATATGGCCGTTTGCCATAATCTGGAAATCGCACCAATTAACTAAGCAGGTATCATGTATGTGTGAGTGAATAAGTCTTCTAATAAAACCATCTTTTTCAGAAACTAGAAACGGCCCTGAAATGCTCAGACCAGGCCCATCAGAAGTATTTCTCGGTGTGTTGCCTGCGACTGCTGCCCGTAGACCGGATAGATGTTACCAAGCTTGATACAGAGTACTTTATACATGTGCACGGATCTGTTATATTGCAGACTATACTGGACTTTCAGGTATTTATACTTAACCCGTGCACATAAAGAAACGATCTATAAATGGCCGGCGTTACTTCCGGTAGTGGCAGCAAATTAGATTGTCGTTAATCAAGTGTAGGTAAACATTTTTTTAAAAATGAAGGGGCAAGGTGGGGACAAGGTGTGGGCAAGGTAGGGCAAGACAGAGGCAAGGTGGGGACAATGTGTGGCGAGCTGGGGACAATGTGAAGAAGTATTCGAAGTATTTGACTACCTTGTACACAATTCTTCGGGTATAATTTCGCAGAACTTTGCCTTGCTTATGAGAATTCATGTTTTTCTTTCAGTTTTCACCGTTGGTTTTCATCCAGTAACACTTACGCGCCAGCCACAATAAACTGATTTTTTTTTTTGCTAGCATTACCGCGGTGTGCGAGTACAGACAGATATATGTTAGAGCAAGAGGGAACGACATCCGGTCGCCATTTTCAGATCGTTTCTTTAAACACACGGCTTATACTGTTGTATATTTTAAAAATTGTTTTTATGTGCAAAGCTCCAACTTAACAGAGAATATGCAAACGTGATTGTCCAAAAGGGCAAAATAATTAAAAATAATAAATTTTTAGTTAAATGTAATAATTTATGAATTTATTTCATAAAATATGATCTGTATTTAATCATTATAACTAAAACAATATCGAAAATAAGATAGTAAAAATACATGTCTTAGGGTCTGTTATATTTTAGACCATCATTGATTTTCATGAAGTACTTCCATGCTGGACTGGAAGTGATAGAAAAACATAGAATGTGCCAGCTGCATCTCCTCCCGGGCATGCTGTAAAAATCAGCTAAGGGATTCGAGGGTTTCAGTATTGTGATTTAGGCGATGGGCTGACAACCTGTCACTATAGCAATATACAGATCTATCTGGAATAACCCTCAAAACTTGTCATACGTGGCGGAACGACGTTTGTTTAGGTCGTTTTTGCTCTGCCTACCCCATTAGGGATAAAGGCGCGATTATATGTATGTATGTATCATTGACTTTCAGGTATCTTATACTGCAGACAATAATCTTTTTAATAGCATAAATAAAAGTGATTTTTATAAGCTCCAACTTAGCACAGAATGTCCAGTCCATATCGAATACGATTTGTGCAAAAAAAATCGTTGACTATAAATTTTAGTTTAGGATGTGGTAAAGAATTAATAAAATATGAAAAATTGGCCCTTTCGCAACGTCAGCAGCTAGAATCATTTTGTAAGGGAGGGCCATTTTTTGTTTATTTATTTATTTATTTAACAGTTTATTGTACACATGAACATACACAGAACAATTACATAGGAATTACGACACAACAGGCACTGCTTATTTCTAAAAAGAAATTTCTTACAGCAGACCTAATAAGTGTTTCACATTTCGACCTATGTTCCTTGGAAAATGCTGTTCAATTTCATGCGTAGGTTGACTAAGTTGTTAGTTCATACCCTTAAATATAGTCAGCAATTTTTTTATGAATCTGCATCTGAATTTATCATGTTATTCTATCTTCCACAGCGGCCAGCAAAAGCAGTCCAAGGTCTTCTAGAACTATCCACCGACGAGCTGATGATAATCCTCAACGACGCTAAAGGATGTCACGTGGCAGACGCGCTGTGTAAGGGACAGTGTGTGGGAGTGAAAGCGAGGGACAAGCTGGTGTGGAGGCTTAAGGTGAGAAAGAGATAGATGGATGATACTTAGTGACACTGGTGACACTAAGGGATGTCACCTAGCCTAAATACTATTATGTATTCTGTGCTAAAGCTAAATTATGAGGTTACATTATGATATTAGTGACATTCAATGCCGCTCGCTTCGCTCGCGATATGAGATAATTATAACATAATATAACTTGAAATTTCACGCTCGCTTCGCTTGCGATTTGAGTTAGTATGTTTGTATCGATACCATGAAATTTCGCGCTCGCTACGCTCACTTTATAATTTTAATACCTCGATCAGATTCGTTTTGTGTCTAAAGTAAATGTTATTTTCTTTCTTATCGGTGCCTACTCGTATAATATATTAATTTCTCATCATATTTCCTCTATTCACAGGGCTACTACCAAAAACTGGCACTCTCACAATACGGCTCCAGAGCATTCGAGCAGATCTTCCAAGCATGCTCTCCAGAACAGAAGATCAAGATCATGACGGAAATATCTGATAAAAGCAACCTGTTGAACAGCACTCAGTATGGAAGATTGGTCGCGAGCAAACTAGATGTCGCCACTTTCAAACTCTCGCAGAAAAATTGGGAGGAAATGTGGAAAAAGAAGAATAAATGAATTGGAAATTATGTGTCGTTTTATTTGGAGTTTATTACCGAGTTCGATAATCTTAAACTTATAAAATCGATTGTCCTTACTGACTGACTGACTGACTGACTGATTCATCAACGCAGAGCCTAAACTACTAAAGCTAGAATCGTTAAACTTAGAGAGCAAGTTCCTCTTATAACGTAACCTCCCACTAAGAAAGGATTTGCGGATTTTCCCTCCCTAAACGGGTAAAAAGGGGGGTTGAAGTTTTGAATGAAAGTCCGTCAATTTTGAAGGTAGGATCTTCAAATTTGGTATTTAGGCTAATGATTAAAAAATAATTTATACGTTTTTCAGCGTTTTTGTATTTTCCACTCTTAGGGGGTTAAATAGGGGATGGAAGTTTGTATTGAAATTCCGTCAATTTTAAAGGTAGGAACAGCGCGGGAACTCAATCCCACGGGAAAACTCTTAGCTGCGGGTGAAACCGCGGGGCGGAAAGCTAGTCATGGTATAAATGCAATAAACAAATCATCCTCGAACGAAGAGCGTCGTTATCATGTCGCTGTCGTCTGAAGTGCATCACATCGGCTCGTCCAGTTCAGTGACGTTTGCAATTAACTGGACTCGCCGCGGTGACGGACACTAGTGCCTCTCAGTCTGAACTAAGTGAGATTGGGGCGGTATTGGACAAGTAAAGTAGTGTGTTTGTCAAGTTATGATGTTTTCTAGCGAAGTAATACGGGGTGTAAGGGACAGCTTCCCGTAAGCTGATAGGGGCTGCTCAGTCAACGGAACAACCCGAAAATTCATTCAGGAAGTGAAAAAAATAATTGGCTTTTCAAAGTGGTCACTTAAAAGTATGGGAAAATAAAAAAAAAAACTGAAAGAGTTTCCTGCTGATAAGTAGTTGTTCATCTTGCAGTAAAGTTTTTACATTATAGGTCAGTATGTCAAGTTTATCGGCAGTGGGACAATATAGGCTAATAGTAAGTAAGTAAGTAATTCAGTTTCATTGACTGAGCAACCCCTTTCAGTTTTTGGTACGCTGTCCCTTACACCCGATATAACTCTTCTTCGTTACCTACTTAACATACGATAGGGACTAAACAGACTATTGATGCTCTGCCTGACCCGTAAATAATTGAGGCATGACTCGTTTGTTGATTGTATATTGACTCACAGAATAAAATGAACAAAGCCGTGATTCACGGAAGTGGAAAAGATCTGTGTAAAGATTACACTTCTTGTGACCACAGAGCAGACAATTGGCTACTTTCCAACTAGTTAAATCAGCAACTTTTTATGAAATGTCAAAAACGCTTTTTTGTATGAAAATAGTAAATTATGACGTCACATTTTAGTAAATATTGACTAACGAAATCAATAACTTATATACTTTTAATTCGATTATTAAAATCTAAATGTGCATTTTTATTTTTAATGATGAATGAAATCCACAATATTTTTAGCCATTAGTTTTAAGTATAAACGTTTTGAATTTTTTAAGCTACTCAGTCAAGTACCCAATTCAGATGCATCACTGATTTGAGAAGTCGCTGCTCCCAACGCCTTTAACTCTTCTGTAAGATGGATGATGGATGGATATATAAGCACACGTGTAGACAGCTTCCCGCAAACTGATAAGTGTTGGTTGCTCAGTCAACGAAACTGAACAAACACAAGGATATTTTTGCAGGAAATGAAAAAATATCCTTGTAAAAAAGACTTCTTCAATTCTTCATCAAAATGACTATCTTGATCAGACAATTTGAATAAACAATATTATTACAGTCACTCGAGCCGCTGACATTATTTGTATGGGTGATGGCCAATTTTTTTTTAGTCGGCCTACGTTCCTTGGGGAAGAATCACACACACCTTAAAGTTTAATCAGCAATTTTTTTATTAGAACTGTTATGGATGAGTTGTCCTGCCGTTTTTCCTGCTCTACGGCACACTGAGTCACATAAGATTGCAGTTCGACCAGTCTTGATCTGAGGTTAATAAACACAGGTCATTACCAAGACCCGTCATACGGTGACCAGTTGTCAGTGTGGTGTGCTCAGGATAGGAAACTTGTGTACTACTTTCGCCATGCGTGTATTGGTGAGTACCTACCTACGGTGGGAAGTAAGTTATTGAAATATTAGATAAGATTCGTTTATTTGCAACTAAAACCAAGTTTACAATTTGGTATGCAAATCAGTATAACATACAAACATTCGAAACATAAGAAAAGGTCATTAAAAGTATAAATTCACAATAATAAATTATCTATAATAATATACAATATTAATAATATAATAATAATGAATTAAAGCTTATTAAATAAAGTTATTAATTAGACACTAGTGCCTCTCAGTCTGAACTAAGTGAGATTGGGGCGGTATTGGACAAGTAAAGTAGTGTGTTTGTCAAGTTATGATGTTTTCTAGCGAAGTAATACGGGGTGTAAGGGACAGCTTCCCGTAAGCTGATAGGGGCTGCTCAGTCAACGGAACAACCCGAAAATTCATTCAGGAAGTGAAAAAAATAATTGGCTTTTCAAAGTGGTCACTTAAAAGTATGGGAAAATAAAAAAAAAAACTGAAAGAGTTTCCTGCTGATAAGTAGTTGTTCATCTTGCAGTAAAGTTTTTACATTATAGGTCAGTATGTCAAGTTTATCGGCAGTGGGACAATATAGGCTAATAGTAAGTAAGTAAGTAATTCAGTTTCATTGACTGAGCAACCCCTTTCAGTTTTTGGTACGCTGTCCCTTACACCCGATATAACTCTTCTTCGTTACCTACTTAACATACGATAGGGACTAAACAGACTATTGATGCTCTGCCTGACCCGTAAATAATTGAGGCATGACTCGTTTGTTGATTGTATATTGACTCACAGAATAAAATGAACAAAGCCGTGATTCACGGAAGTGGAAAAGATCTGTGTAAAGATTACACTTCTTGTGACCACAGAGCAGACAATTGGCTACTTTCCAACTAGTTAAATCAGCAACTTTTTATGAAATGTCAAAAACGCTTTTTTGTATGAAAATAGTAAATTATGACGTCACATTTTAGTAAATATTGACTAACGAAATCAATAACTTATATACTTTTAATTCGATTATTAAAATCTAAATGTGCATTTTTATTTTTAATGATGAATGAAATCCACAATATTTTTAGCCATTAGTTTTAAGTATAAACGTTTTGAATTTTTTAAGCTACTCAGTCAAGTACCCAATTCAGATGCATCACTGATTTGAGAAGTCGCTGCTCCCAACGCCTTTAACTCTTCTGTAAGATGGATGATGGATGGATATATAAGCACACGTGTAGACAGCTTCCCGCAAACTGATAAGTGTTGGTTGCTCAGTCAACGAAACTGAACAAACACAAGGATATTTTTGCAGGAAATGAAAAAATATCCTTGTAAAAAAGACTTCTTCAATTCTTCATCAAAATGACTATCTTGATCAGACAATTTGAATAAACAATATTATTACAGTCACTCGAGCCGCTGACATTATTTGTATGGGTGATGGCCAATTTTTTTTTAGTCGGCCTACGTTCCTTGGGGAAGAATCACACACACCTTAAAGTTTAATCAGCAATTTTTTTATTAGAACTGTTATGGATGAGTTGTCCTGCCGTTTTTCCTGCTCTACGGCACACTGAGTCACATAAGATTGCAGTTCGACCAGTCTTGATCTGAGGTTAATAAACACAGGTCATTACCAAGACCCGTCATACGGTGACCAGTTGTCAGTGTGGTGTGCTCAGGATAGGAAACTTGTGTACTACTTTCGCCATGCGTGTATTGGTGAGTACCTACCTACGGTGGGAAGTAAGTTATTGAAATATTAGATAAGATTCGTTTATTTGCAACTAAAACCAAGTTTACAATTTGGTATGCAAATCAGTATAACATACAAACATTCGAAACATAAGAAAAGGTCATTAAAAGTATAAATTCACAATAATAAATTATCTATAATAATATACAATATTAATAATATAATAATAATGAATTAAAGCTTATTAAATAAAGTTATTAATTAAGGAACAACGATATTTTAAGGAAAATAAAGGTAACATAATATTTCAATTGAATTTTATTGATTGGAGTAGTTAATTATGTTTGTTTGTAGCGACATGTGCTGTGTGTTTTTAAGTTTATGCGTTGTGTTTAAATCTGTATTTATGTTTAAGTACCTATCTAAGTTAACCAAAATAGTATTACGAAGGGATATATCAAAGTGTATCTCTCGTGTACTTCCATGCTGGACTGGGAGTGAGAGAAAAACTTAGAATGTGCCAGCTGCATATCATCCCGGGCATGCTGTAAAAGTCAGCTAAGGGATTCGAGGGTTTCAGTATTCTAATTTAGGCGATGGGCTGACAACCTGTCACTATAGCAATATACAGATCCATCTGGAATAACCCTCAAAACTTGTCAGACGTGGAGGAATGACCTTTCAGTCGTTATCGCTCTGCCTACCCCATTTGGGATAAAGGCGTGATTTTATGTATGTATGTATGTATCTCTCGTGGCAACCGAACCCACGACCTCCGGATTAAAAGCACAAGTAGCATCATGGGTACAAAAATAACTACCTTATTGTGTACAATTAAGATAATTATATCGTCCCTATTAATTCTTATTGAACCGGTCACGATTATGATATCACTTTTGAATAAAAATATTGTATAACAAACTTGTTTAAGGCCCGTATTTATATTCAGCTCTCAAGAGTGACAGCGGGTTTGAGTTCGTATCAGAAATGTCATTTCAGTACAAAATTATCTATCAAATCCGCACTCAATATTGCTCTCAATCTTGAGATCGCTTCATAAATACGAGCCTAAGACTTCTTACTTAAATAACTTATAGATTCTAAGAATTCAATATCGGTATAGAAATTTTAGGGGACAAAGTTTCTTTCTAGTTTGGCTAGGACAATGCAGGCTTAATCTTCAATATCTGATAAGTAAATGATAGTCGTTTCGTCCCAGTTGCCATTTAACAAATCACTTGGCTCTACATTAAAAAAAATAAAGTCATTCTTAATTTTACATTGTTTTCCAGCTAACAATCACCCTCTTCACTCTGGCCAGCCTAGCCTCATCATCACCAATAGACCCTGACAGACAACTGATCAACAGACCACCAGCTGATGTCATATTCAGGACTAAAAACTCGGCGCAAATGTCCACCAAGGGCCATGGTGTGCAATATGTCAAAGGTATGTACGGTACTAGTATTAGAGCTCGACTGACAACTGGTCAACAGGTCATCAGCTGACTTTATCTTCAGGACTAAATGGGTACCAAGGGCCATGGTGTGCTATAAGTTACATTACAGCAAAATATTCCCATAGACATAAGATAGCGAGCTTCTTCTTTTTAGTTTTGACCAATACTCTGCCGCGGCAACAGCATTATCCGTAGCATTGTATAGATCTCGTGGAGTGCATGTCTTGGGGCACTGTGAACATTCCAATAGATGCGGCATTGTCTGCTCAGATCCGCAGTCGCAGTTTGGGTTATTGCTATATCCCCACTTCGTCATGTAGAGCCTGCAGCGACCAACTTGTGTCCGTAGTCTATTTAATGACTTCCAGGTCGACCAGCTTAATTTATGACCTGGTGGTAGCTTTACGCGAGCTATAGCTACTACTTGGTTCTGGAATCTGGTGGAAGGGTCGGGTGGTTGGAAACCAGGCACTTTACGGAGTTCACTAGGTACCGCATTGTCCACAAGGATCATTGAAAGATGACCTCATGATGGGGGAGATTCTATACTACCGGAAAACTGCAGTGGGAATTATTCCCACAAATATAAAAGGCCAGAAAAATATAATTACCTTCTGTCTGTATTTCCCAGCAGTGTTTTACGTAAACAAATATAAGGAAAAACTTTATGAAAGAAGTAACTTATTAATATAAGTTTTGAGATTTTCGCTGTTGTTCACTACAATTGGTTTAGTGGATAGGGATACTCTATTAGTGGATAGAGCCCGGATGGTGTAGTGGATAGGGACGCGGCCTTCTGTGCAGGAGGTCGTGGTTCGAATCCCACCACGTACCAATGTGTTCTTTCGGTTTTCGAATTTCATATACCTACACGTTTATTCGGCGCTTTTACGGTGAATATAGACGGGAAGGTAACTTCTGTTCATATTTAGATATTTTAAATCCTATTTCAGGGCGGTCCGCTGAAATGAACCTCAGAAAGGGCGAATACATCTGCGGCACCAAGATCTGCAAGCTGCAGCCCGGTGAGATCCCTAAGGGCTGCGAGGGCCATCTCTGCCAGTATCCGATTGCAGGACCGGACCTTAGTAAACAGTTTGCACTTGTTTAGCAGTAAAGGGCTTGATAAAACAATGATGGTTTCATTTTTACATTCACTTTTTTCAAAGCAGAAAGTGCCTAATTATGAGGAGACAGCTTTTTACATTTACCTACATACTTAGGCTCGTATTTATAAAGCGATCTCAAGATTGAGCGCAAATAAGTATGGATTTGACAGGCTGTTTTGTACTGAAATGACATTTCTGATACGAACTCAAACTCGCTGTCACTCTTGAGAGCTGATTATAATACGGGCCTTAATACGGGGTGTAAGGGAAACTAAACAACTTTCACCAGTAAAATACTTACAGGAAATGAAATTTTATTTTGAATTTTTTCCCAACAAAATGTCCGCCTCGATCAGAAAATTTGTATGGAAATGCCAGAAATATTTGTTACCCGGTAGCACAGATTACTAATAAGTTTGCCGGTAGAGAGAGAAATAAAGTTGTACCATCAATGGTACAATTGGGACATTTTGTTGTAAATTGTACCATCAATGGTACCTACTGCAAATGGTACAACTGGTACCTACGGCGGGAAATAGATAGAGTCGGGCGGGACTATGCCGTAGCAATTAACCTCAATGAGGATAAAAACGCAAAGCTAATTGCAGATGGCGCCACCAGCGAGTGTTCCAAAAGAGACCAATGAGAAGACGCAAATCTGATATTGACATTAACATTGACAGATTACTGACCAATCACAGGAAAAAGGAACACTCGCTGGTGGCGCCATTTAGTTCCCAGTTTTTATCCCCATTATAAACATCAAACAAAGCACAGTTTCAGTTAAGCCATGGATGAATCTGTTGCCCGTTTTAAACAAACTGACTACAAAGTTTCGTAACATGGCAAAACCCTTTGACCATATCCGTCCCAAATACTGACAACATCTTTGTTACATTCCACTTGATCTCACAGTTAGACATTCCTTTGAATACCCATTCTACGTTTAGAAATCAAAGAAACTCTAGCACACGTCTATCTTGTGCCAGCCCTAGGGCATTTGCGGCGAGGACGTTCGAAATTTGAAATTTGAGGCGCCCGCGGCCAATCAGAGTCTTTGACGTCAGAAAGAAGGACGAATCAAAGAGGTTTTGTAACGTTTTTGATTTGAAGGGTTGTCTCGTCTGAAAAAATTGTCTTGCTTATTTATGAAATGTTTAAAGTTTCATTCATGTTGCTGGTGCTACCTTTTACCCTCTTTAACGTATAATTCAGTTAATTATGCGTAATATATATGACTTAATACCTATAACTTTTTTTTTCTTTGATGCTATCTACCCTGCTCCACTCTTGATATAGCTCTATGCCATTTTGATTTTTCCTATCATTATATTCATTCCTCCTCTGGGGCCACGACGTTATTTTTCTTTTATAGCAGCGTCATCTTACTTGCCATAGACACACATAATCAGATCATTTTAGTCTACATTGTCCTTACCAGTCAGGGAATAGTCATATAATATAAAGTGATAATCAAGTGATAATATTAATGTTGTCTCTCTTTCTCGGTACGAAACGAACCTTTGACCTTCTCGAATCGAGATACTATAATATAGTTAGCCGGGGAGGCATATTATTTATGTCTAACATTGACCTGTTTTGGCTAGTAATATCATGGGGTCCCATTCCGTACAACAGTAAATAGGTAAGCTTAATTAAAAATATCAAGAGATGGCGGCTCTACGGTTAAGTCGGGTAGCCCGTTCTAAACAGACATTCATCTAACAGATTTAAACCATGAAAAACTGTTCAAATAAAGTAAATGTGTTATTTAATTGAGTCAAAATGTCCTAAAAACAGGCCTGCCCGGTTAATGCGGACCTGTTTTGTTGTATGACGTTAGGCATCTGTACTAGTATAGTATTATTTATTATTCTGTGGTATAGTATTATACTACTGTTTTTTATTGAAGAAATAAAACAACAAAATATTATATTCTGCCCCTTCATTTTATTTAATGAGAGTGAACATTTCAAAACGGATGGTATTCCTAATTATTAATTATTTTATAACATAATATATTATATTAAACTTATTAATTATTAAATTCGAAATTTTATACAGCGATAATAATAATTATTAAATTACACATTTAATTTAATATTGCACATTTCATATGGAACGAGGAGCTTATATCTAGAATCTCACGGGTAGTGCGTTTAATAAGTTATTGAGATATATTTTACAGAGTGCCATATCCTATACATTAAAAATAAAAATTAACAATGGGATCCAAAACTTTTTAAAATTAAAATTTGATATTAAAGAAGCTAAAAGTTCCACTTGGTGGGATTTGAACCCATGATCTTCAGCACGGTTTTCAGTAATCAATACTTTCATCTATCATGTTTTAATAAACATTATTAAAACTGCTTCCATGTTGGACTGGGAGCGATAGAAAAACATAGAATGTGCCAGCTGCATCTCCTCCCGGGCATGCTGTAAAAACCAGCTAAGGGATTCGAGGGTTTCTGTGTATTGCAATTTAGGGGAACCCGTCACTATAGCAATCTCATAGCAATATACCAGTAATAACCCTCAAAACTTGTCAGACGTGGCGGAACGACCTTTGTTTAGGTCGTTTTTGGTCTTCCTACCCCATTAGGGATAATGGCGTGATTTTATTTATGTATGTATGAAAGGGAGTTTGTCCATTTTTACAACAAAACAACTTAATTTATGGCACTGTACTTGTTGCAATTATTAACGATAAAAATGGTGCGCACTAGAATGTTTTTAACTACTTATTTACAAATCTTTGGTAAAAGTGTCTTTTTCCGTTTTCACAAATGCCCGAAACGTAAACGTATTTTCCTCGTGTAGTTAGTGTACGTACCGGGTAAATTGGTTTAGGCTCGTATTTATAAAGCGATTTCAAGATTGAGGGCAATATTGAGTGCGGATTTGACAGGTAATTTTGTACTGGAATGACATTTCTGATACGAACTCAAACTCGCTGTCACTCTTGAGAGCTGATTATAAAATAAATACAGGTCTTAATGTATTTACACCCACGAAACTGAACAACTTTCCTCAAGAAACTTAACAAGTTGTTCTCTACACTCAAAATATGCATATCAGCTAACAGCAGACATCAAGGGCCATACAAGTTACACATCAGTTAAGTTCGCCTTTGTATAGAGCTATTTCTGTCAAACTTGTTCACTGACTGACAAACATCACCTATTCTTTACGATTAGCTGTTCAATATTAACGACCCCGTACTGTAAAGCCCGTATTTATAATCTCAAGAGTGACAGCGAATTTGAGTTTATATCAGAAATGTCATTTCAGTACAAAACGGCCTGTCAAATCCATACTTAATATTGCGCTCAATCTTGAGATCGCTTTATAAATACGAGCCTATGCCTTTTTACCTAAATGGCACTCGAAAATTTGCGAAAACGAAACAAAAACATGGACTTCTCGTAACCTCCCACTGTCCTTAACCTTTAACACTACTTCCTAGCCTTCCTTGGAAACCTGACGTTCGCCATTAAATCCCTGCTAAGCCGTCATTTCTTCCCCCCAATCCCAGATATCAAGCCTTGAGCTGACGACAAATTAGCTAAAGCAATCCTGTCAGTACTTGAAGCTATTCTATCCTGATTGAGAATCCTCTCCGCAGTGTTCAAGCTGGTTAGTGAGAGTCTGTTCTGGTCAGAACCGGTGGTAACTGGATTCTGGTTGGTTGTGGTGGCGATGGGTGTGGTAGAACGTGGTAGAGGTTTCGGTAAGCTGGTGGCTGCGGGCGGTGAGGTGCGGAGGAGGGAAGTTGGTTTTAAGTCGCGTCCGCTGCATACCTGAGGAAGAAGACATTTTTGAGTGTTCTTTGCTCTTGAAATGCTATTGATTTGGAAGATATGAGAAGCCTTAGACTTCTGGAAGGGCTCGTAATTATCGTCGACTCTGCCTCGATCACCACTCTGGTACAGTTAAAGTCAAGATCTAACACGTAGCAAAAAGGTAGAAAAAGAAAAAGCGGGCGGGAGCCTGCTATCTTGCATTCTTGTAATGCCACGTCGTTAAGTCTGATAAATATTGAGAAACAAGGAGGAATAGAATATATGTTTCTGCAAAGCTGTCATGAGGCCCTGAAGTCGGAAGAAGCTAGTCTTTTTATCAGATGGTCAGATGTCGCCAAAATCCTAATTCAGCATGGAAGCATTGATGCTCTCTGATGTTTTTGTCTGTCTAAATCAGGGTGATATACCCTTACCTGATGATGGTTCTCCCAGTCCTTGTGTTGGCAGAAGGCGCCGCAGTACCGCGCTGCGTTGCAACCTGAACAGGTCTCTTGTGCTTTGCGCCCGCAGTTCCAGCAGCACTGGGAACATAAAACATTCGATATTGTATATCTAGGTATTGCTTGTTACATAGGGAAATGCTGGGTCTGAAAATTCCTGAACTGTCAACCAGTTTCGATCGTTCCTAAAATGACCAGATCAAGACCTATTAGCATGTCTTAGCTTCTCGATAGGTACTCCACTACGTTCTGCCGCACTTGCTTAGAACTGAGGATCCTGCTTGACACTGAGCTGTGCCTGGCGACCAGATTCTCACTATCAGTCACCAGCTCCAGGATCCTTCTTAGTTTGACCCATCAGCATAAACATTACCTCCAGAGCCCAAAATTCTTCTTTGCTTGCAGCGTAAACAAGGACTTCAAAGAAACATGGATTTCAGAGTATAGAGCCACTTACATTCTGCTGTCCTTGGTTAGGACTGAGGTCTCGTCCTGGCGGCGGGCTGTGCCTGGCCACCAGCTTCCCGCGCTCTGCAGCCACCACCTCCAGAGCCTTGGATTCTGCCGCGCCGACCGCCCGTTGCAGTTCCAGCAGAGCTTGTCGCTTCACCTGTAAGGTTCTATAATTTAGGGTTTGTAACACAGAGCAGATGTTTGTAATCAAATTAAATTATATCCTTAAATTCAAATAGGCTCGGAAGTATCAGCTATCTATCTACCTACACTACACACAAATTTATGGACCATCTAAAAGACTTCTGCAGCATATGGGCTAATAATCACCACACTTGGCTGGCAGGCGGATTGGTACTCATTCATAAGCACAGTACAAGCTGATCGTTAAGGAACGCTGCTATCCATTCCACGGATTTATCTCATAAATAAATGTTATGACACCTGTGGCAGCTGACGGGCCGACATATAGGTAAACAAAGACCAATACTCCGATTTTGTTTCGTCTCTAAACATCAAACTAGTTATGCAAGGATCCCTGGAGACAAAGGAAAAAGGCTTACCTACCTGGTTGACGGCATCTTCTGCTCTCCGTCGCACCTCAGCAACCCTCTCTTCCGTCTGGCGCACTGCCGCAGCCATGATCTCGCTGGCCACCCGTTTGATTTCATTGCTTTCTGTTGGTTCCACGCCTGCAAGGAGTTGGAGATGCAGTTGGAAACCAAAGTGACGGAGTATCACAGTTGATACGGAATTTGTGATGGGAGATTCGAATTTACAAAGAGAGATAATGTACCTACCATCTAAATAGGTACACTTTTTGTGAAATATTGCGCTCGCTTTGCTCGGTTACCTACGTATTCAGTTTTTGTAAAGTGTCACTCGCTTCACTTGCCGAACGTATTTATTAGCTTTACGCGATATATCGAGCTCGCTTCGCTTGCGTAACGTATTGATTAATGTTGCACTCGCTTTGCTTTCGGTAAAGTAGGTACGTATTAAACCTCATAACTTTGCTGTAAATGAATGCGTGCACAAACCTCTCTGTTGCAAGATAGCTAGTGCTCGCTTCGTCTTCTCCACCATACTCAGGATGCAGTTGAGCATGGTGTTGATGTTCTTCCACTCATCATCACTCTTCAGCAGCCCACCTGATGATGACGTCATCCGGGGCTCCGTGAATGATGCGTTCATTGAGGACACGTCGCGGACTGTGATTCCTCCTGGTAAACAGAAGGATAGTAATTGAGTTCTTGGATTTTGTTCTGCTACAGCTAGAGTAAAACATAAAGTCTAATTTACCTACAATACGACAATGTCAAGCCTTATGATGATGTATATGGGTTAAAGGGTCATATGGGTCAAACGATCATTAGGGTTAAAGGGTCATATGGGTCAAAAGGGCAAAATATGGGTGACAAATGAAATCTTACCATCCCGCCTCTCAAACGCCGGTTCAGTGGGAGTAGGGTGGTACCCGTGGTACTGAGGGTAGTCGAACAGGCTCGCGTTGCTAGGCAACGGATACAAAAATGGCGACGGGTTCCACAAAGATGGCCGCTTGGCGTGTGGTGGGAAGTCGTCGTGCGAGCCGTTCGTGGTCGGTGCTGCGTCGTAGAATCTGCAAGAAAAAGTCATTTTTTTTCTAAAATCTGTTTGGATATAGTCATGTGCAATCAGTTACAAGTGTTTTTCTGGCGCTACAGATCATATAGTTCTTTTCGAAAATGTCCTTACTCATTTCCTTTCCTCGTAATGTTCTTTTTCGCAAAAAGTTTAGAATGTTTTGAGTGTTTTTCAAATGGACATTTTGTGATAAGGACATAATATTGAGCTGAGCCTCTTATTAAGGCTCGTATTTATAAAGCGATCTCAAGATTGAGAGCAATATTGAGTGCGGATTTGACAGGTAATTTTGTACTGGAATGACATTTCTGATACGCACTCAAACTCGCTGTCACTCTTGAGAGCTGATTATAAATACGGGCCTTAGACTTTTAAAATGACTTTCACTGTTCAATGAACTTAAACATAGCGCACATTATTAACATAATCCCTCTTTGTATATCCATAGGCGATAACAACCTTTTATCATTTCTAAAACTCAAGTTCAAAGCAATCGGGACGGTATGGGGGCGGTATAAAACTTACGAATTTATTATTGAACTTCGCCAATAACTTCACAAAACACCATCCCAACAAGTGCTGAATAGACAAATTCGGAAACCGACAAATCACAGCATCCCGCCCCGCCATACATCTGCCCGGGTCAGATGCAATAGTCCGGATATCCGGAACCACAGAATACTGGAATACAGGACAACAATACCGCATCGATTGCGGGAACTACATCGCGGAACTTGGTGCAAGTCATAAAATCGGCGCAGGTTAGTTTCTTTTTTCTTTTTGGTCATGGGTTATCAGACTCAGGGGTCGGGTCTACACGAGGGTTGACCTACACAGTTGATGATGGAGCGTAAAGGTACTAGCATTCTCACACTTCAATGGAAACAGAACTTTGCAAGCTGCACAGTGGCGATGGCCTTTGTTAGGTTGGATCACGGAGAGCCGCTTTCATAAGTCAGGGCCTGCCTGCCCTGCCACCCCTATGTAGATAGGCTTTTACCACACCCTAACACAGGCAAGCCTGTGATGACCTTGCCCGATGTGGTCCGATAATATCTTATCAAAGCGTTAGGTTAACACTGATAACGTGCAGGGTCCCTATTATGCACCTTTGACTGTACGTCTAGAGCGAGCGTTCAGAGCGAGAGCGCCGGCTAGAAGTGTTGATGAAGTCCATACAAAGTTAAGGCAGCTATTGGAGGCAAGTTACAAGAAGTGGGAGTCAATCTGACATGTACAATACAGTCATGTCATGATCCTCAACATTGATACAGAATGAAGAAAGCTTAAACAATCACCGCTTCGAGTTTATACACTGGCCCACGATGTTTGCGCCAAGTCAAGCATTGTCTTTTAAGTCCATTGTTCAGCCCGTAAAACTCAAGTTCCGACTTTTGTTTAGCGACTCCGCAATCTATGTTAAGTTTTGTCATACTTTATTTTAGCTTTGGAAGTGCAGTGAAAGAGTTCCACAATGCGTTTTATAGTTCTATTATTATTGGAACATTGCGACACCGTAGAACATTCTTATTTCGCTTGTTTTATTTATGGATTTACGTCATATTGACAGTGCTAAAATCTAAGCTAAAATCTAATCAATCTCTCTCTTTCACATGTCCACAAAAATAAAGCAGCAAATTTTTAATTTATTAAGTAAGTAATGGGAATGGCTCTCACCGAAATCGAATTAACCGGACATTTAATTAAATTTAGTTTCTGCTATTATAATTTGTGTTGAAAATCGCTGAAGTTGGTGTTTAAGGGTAATGTTTCACGCCAGTTGGTTCAGTGGTAGTTATAAGCGCGATCTGAACTTTGCAGATATAGGGGACTGTCGTTTATTACGTTTTCATTCTAACACAGCGTCATTTGAAGAAAGAAATTGAAAATGGCGGCCATTGTGTGAGCGAAAAACAAAATACTATTGCCATAAGAATAAATAATAACTTACGCTATTGCATTAGTTATGCTATGCCACTGAACTAGAAAAATAGAATGTGAACGCACGCACCTACTCAACTTTTATACTACAGGTACATACAAACCATTTCCTGTCTGTCTAATGTATCCGATTAACTAGTAACATGACATGACATAGAAATGTTATTTATTTTGTGAGATTATCAATTTTAACAGAAATTTGAATTATTGATGATATCGAAATTAAAATTATGTCAATCGTTGATTAAGATCTTCAAAGAAATAATAACACAGTGCTGCTAATGGTAACGTTTTCTTTTATTATAAAAGTCATCAAACTCTGTTACCCACTCTCCTGCATTAGGGTGCCTGAAAATCAGCACAGTGTAGAGTCATAGGCCCGTATTTATAATCAGCTCTCAAGAGTGACATCGAGTTTGAGTTCGGATCAGAATTTTCATTTCAGTACAAATTGATCTGTCAAATCCATACTTAATATTGCTTTCAATCTTGAGATCGCTTTATAAAATACGAGCCATACTGTGTGTGACTACATATGCATAAAGCTGAGGCACCTCCTTTTGCCTCATTTTCTAGTTTTAAGTAGGTTAAGTTTGAATTGTAATGTTTTTTTTTCTATTTAGGCAATAAATCATTTTTTATTTATTTATTATTATTTATCAAATCGATATACCAGGTAAATTTTTCTACCTTGAAGTTAAAACTTGAAATCGTAATGTTTTATGATGAAATTGAATGGCGTAATAAATGAACAGCCCCTCGCAAGCCGGCGTTAGCGTTTAATAGATCCGCCAGCTGGTAGCGATAGGTTTCTAGAAACTATTTTTAATGCGTTGCATGTGTACGGATAATAAAATGCTTTGTTCCAAAATATACGACGAAAATTCAGCTTTAATCTATAGAATAACTAAGGTGTGAATAGTGTTCGTAGTTAATAAAATAAAATCTTAAGAAACCATACGTGCACTCGCCGCCGTAGTTAACAATCAGTGCGTGCAACTGCAAAATCCTACTAATATAAATGCGAAATGAAACTTGGCACACATATACTTTTGGTTCAGAATAGGACATAACATAAGGTTCTTTTTAGAGCTGGAAAACCTTTATTTCTACCTAAAATCTAATTTTATGAGAAATCAGCTTATTTTAGTAATAAGATACTAAGTAGAAACTGGTTAGATAGGTTCCACAGCCTTTTGCCCTACCAATATGAATTTCCATTGTGTTGTATTTAAGGCCCTTAACTGTACAAATTATTTCCAAAATGTCCCAAACGCCTGCTAAGTTCAATTAGCAAGTTTGATTGCTGACTAATTGCTGTGACTAAACAAGCAGGCGCTATTCTAACACCAACTGCTGCCTTCAATATTTGGCGTAGTTATTGATGTGCTTAATTATGACAAACATAGAATGTTCCAGCTGCTTCTCTTCCCGGGCATACCTACTGAGCAAAACGAGGGTTTAGTGTCTCCCGACAATCTATCACAGTTGTTGAAGTGAAACTTCTTTAGGCGCATTGAGAGTAAAACAGGCTCGGGTGACGGAAATACGTCATGGCGGGGGACGGAAGTCGAAATGTCAAATATGTCAAAGAAATTTCACTTCATCACGTGTGCTCGGCATACACGCTCTTTTTTTATAAACCTTGTTAAAATGCGTTTAACTGGATTGTTGTACCTTGTCATAGACGTGAATGTATGTATTTACAAACGCCTGCTAAGTTCAATTAGCAAGTTTGATTGCCGACTAATTGCTCTGACTAAACAAGCAGGCGCTAGTCTAATACAGCTGCTGACTCCAATATGTGTTGCAGTTAACGTGGTTTACTATTTAAGCAAGTTTCACCGCGGAAAATCGTTTTGTTCAATAAAACATGATATTGAATTGTTAAATATTTTGTTTTTATTTGACAGATAAAGAATAAAAATGGAATAATTTAATAGATAAAAGGGTGATATGATGGTGATATCCAGGGATAATTAGATAGGGTTTCCTCAGATAACAAAACGTAGATAGGTAGGTATATCAAATTATATTCCTCCATGATGAAAATAAAGGAAGAAAAGGAACATGTAATTACTTGATCATACAAAATGACCGCCACGATCACTTTCTTGACTGAGCAACAGCAACTTCTATCAGTTTGCTGAAAGCCGTCGAATCCTTTGCACCCTATATATACGAATTATATATTTCTATATCGCAGCCTTGTTTTTGCCAGCCAACGGGCAGGACACGGCCCGGCCACGCTCGCCAAACCGAGCCGTGTTTCACACAATTTAGAGCAGTCATATTTCCACGCATGTGGATCTAACGAATGGCGGTTGGAATTTAAAGCGCGCGGCTGCCAAATGGCGCGATAATAATAATTCAGCGCTAAACAGGCGGCCGATGACGATGTGGTCTGTCGATAGTTCGGTATTATAGGCCTATTATTGTAGGCATTCCCTTTTTATGGCCCTTGGCCCTTGGGAAACAGGGAATCACACGGATTCTGTCAAATACGATAAAAATATCTAAACGTTTTATTTTATACAGGAAGTAAAAAAAATTATGACCATATTTTAGGGTGTACCTCTACCTACCCATGAAAATAAAACTTAACAAGTTTCCCCAAGGAACATAGGTCGAAGTATGACAACAAAATTGTCCCTCCCGTACAAAATGAAATTACTCGACCAACTGACACCATTTGTATGAAAGGTCAATTTTTTTTTTAGATCTTGACTCATATTCTTTTGGGAAAGTTGTTCGGATTCATGGGTAGGTTCACACACAACACACCCTCAAGTTTGGTCAGCTATTATTTTTCCATGTATATTCTGTATAACTTTTCCAACAGGCGCTTACGACCGCCTGACAATAAATACATAGGAACACCGATCTCAACACAATTGCTTTTACGTTAGCAACAGGTGCTAGGCCGGTAACGTATCACCATCAAAATAAATAAATCAAGAATCTAGCTTTTACTACGTTCCAGAGCTAAACAGATTGTCCACTACTGAGTTGTCAAAGCTTCAGCTAAACTCGTTTGAAATCGAACGACCATGATAGAATCGATTCGAAAATCCTCGTATCGTATCACCTGCCAACAAGAAGGGTAAGAGGTGCGTCCTTCAAAATCCATTTGGCAAAAATCAGGAGCACACTCTATCAATATCCGTCGCCACCGACGACTGCCGGCGACAGGTAATTTGTTCCCCCCTCTCCCCGTCTCGAGGCCCCGCTCAGGGCTGCCAAGATTGCAAGTCGAAAAGTCCGGCTAGCCAGATGAACCTCCGTGTCAAAATTTTTAAGGCAGAAACAAACTAAGAATATGAAGTTTGTACCACGTTCTCTAATTAAAATGAGTTTTATTAAAACTTTGTGCTACTTTAAAACTTTAACACTATCTTATCTATCTTTTCTTCTCTTTAAATTTGTGATAAGGTGTAGATACTTTACCAACATAACATAATTTTCTAGTTATCTCGGCTTCACGACCGACAGCTTCACAACGCTAAATATCAAAACAAAGATTTAAAAATTATGACCACCCTTTAAATCATTAGAATCACTGTCCAGATTTAACCACATGTATGGCAACCCTGTATTCGCTGTCACACACAACACGCGGCTTGAGGACTTTTTGTGGTCAGCCTTTGATGTGTACGAGTACTGCGTAATTGCGATACCGGTCTAGCGCCTGTCGAAAACGTAATAGCAATTGTGTTGTGATAGGTCTTGCTATGAATGTATTGTTAGGAGGTAAGTGCCTGATGAAAAAGTAATAGCATGGACCAGGTACATTTAATAACTCTGGATCTCTGGCTCACCTTTTTCCCCAGGCTCTGCATTGGCCGAACTTGTAATGCCAAGCTAATCGTATCACCTGAATCACCTTTTCAGTCTAAAATAGGAAACCAGGTCGTTGGCTCACCTCTTCATTTCATGCACTGAGTTGTACCACGAAGATGTCTCCCCACCGTCTGACTCCAAGCTACAGAATGATGGAGTAACTTACGGTCGCTGGCTCGCCTCTTCGCGCCAGGTTCTGCACTGCTCGAGGGTTGTATCATGAAAACGTCTCTTCACCGCCTGACTCCAAGCTAAAATGGACCAGCTAATTATGCCTACTGACTCTAGAATGATGGAATTACTTACGGGTCGCTGGCCCGCCTCTTTGCTCCGGGCTCTGTACTGCCCGAGGGTTGTGGTGCGAAGATATCTCCTCCGTCACCTCCTGACTCCAGGATGAGGTGCTCGTGGGCTCTCACGTATTGAAGTGGGGTCTGCAATTACAGATACCGTTGAAATAATGTGACATTGATGAAGATGCAATCAATTTAATGAGTCAGTACCCCATGTCTTTCAGAACATGGAGGAAGATCTCACAGAATCATGGGTAAGTTCATTTGACATTTTAAACAGAACTAAACTTTAGTTTTGTGGCCGGGTGGTATGGAATATCCTAGATCCACTGCGTGCATCGGCACCAAAGACATTTCTCAGAATAAGACTAGCTAAACGATCCCACTTCTGCCAGTTTGAGAGCTGATTTAAAACGTTTCAAATGTGGATGATTCTCTTCGACTTGAAAACGCGTGATTGAAAACCTATTTCACCAAGTTTACCTGTTTCGCCCTCCTAGCTCTGGAATGCAGGTCTCTCTGTGCGAGTGGCAGTAAAGCCCTCAGGAAACCAGGCACTGAAGCGCGTAGAGGGTAGTTCGTGCTTTCTTGCACACCCGTCTGGAACTCTTCTATGTTCACTGTGCCTGCCTTTGGACACACCAAGTATAATTAAAAGAAAAGTCATTAAAAATCTACTGTCGTGCTGGGCACTTCCATGGGATGGAAGAGCATAAGGAATTGGGGGTATTAACCAGAACTTGCCAAAGGCACGTGGATGCATAGTACTGCCTTTGAATCCTCGATTTATCCTTTGGTCGCCTTTATGACACCCACAAGAAGAAAGGGAGATACTATTTTACGTATCTTAATTTATATTCCTCCATGGTTTTACTTATACTTCAGGACAAATGTTTAAGTCTGAACTGTAGTTTATTTTATCAAAATCAATCGTAAGAGACGTCACCCATCTGCGAACTGACGACAGCAGCCGTAAGATAATGATTGCTAAACTTGAAAGTAGATTATGATTATGAATCAGTTGCTTGACCCCTTGAGCAATGACGTCAGCTGCGACTGCGAAGTGAGGCAGCGCTGGCAAAAAGCATCGTAAGAAACTTACAACTAGATTGTGAATCAGCTGCTTGACCCGAAAGGAAACCCCGCGTCAGCACTGACATCAGCTGCGAAGTGAGGCAGCGCTGGCAAAAAGCATCGTAAGAAACTTACAACTAGATTGTGAATCAGCTGCTTGACCCTTTCCCCCGCGTCAGCACTGACGTCAGCTGCGAAGTGATGTAGAGCTGACAGGAAGCGTCGTAAGCGCTGCAGTGCGGGGGCGCGGCCTTCTGCCAGTGGGGGGGAGAGGGACTCCGTTGATGATAGAGCTTGGGACAAAATTATTACATGTAAATAAATTTTACCAACAACGTCCGAATGCATTTCCAATCGTACTCCTTGTTTATTTCTGCTGCTAAGCAAAAACGTTTGTTTGCAGCCAGCGTTATTTCTGGCACATGAGGCAAAGACAGTTCATGACAGTTCTGATATTAAATTACTAGACGTTAAAGTTAAAGGAAGGCCACGGTTCGGCTGCAAAGCACGGTACGGTATTGCCCGCCCCTGTAAAAAAAAAAAAGTTTATCTTTTATTCAAGATGCTTTTGCTAGCCCGTTGAGGCTCTGCTCGGACTCCCTGAACTGTAGTGAAGAGTTTTCGTTGTTATTTGAAATATGCTGTACTGAGAGCCAGCGCCGCCAGCGACTTCTACTAAAGGTACCTACCATTCGGATTTCGGCAGGACCGCTTCGTATGAAAATATAATCTGTCGTGATTTTGTGTATGTAGGTATTTAGGCAGTTACCAGTAGTCCCGTTGTTCTGTGGGCTGGGAGGGCCAGGAGTTGGAGACGACCTGGTCTCCTCCTGTTCTGGTGATCTTCGCTCTTTGCCGGCCGTGGTTGCTGCAACAAAACATAAACGTGTTAATCAAGGTAGTCAACCAATCCTTGCTGGGCCCACGTGGTCGCCTAAAGCCTGATCGCCCTAATTCAGGGCAGGCTCTTGCCCTTCGGTGAGTACGTATTCTGTTGATGCATCGAAGTAAAAGAAAAAAAACGAGGTAAACATCCTCCTGGTTACATTGAACCAATTTCTTCTGTGGTTTAGTGGTCTGAGTTTTGGGTTGCGGCGATATTTAGTTTTTAAGGGTCGTATTTATAATCAGCTCTCAAGAGTGACAGCGAATTTGAGTTTGTATCAGAAATGTCATTTCAGTACAAAAGGATCTGTCAAATCCAAACTTAATATTGTTCTCAAACTTGAGATCGCTTTATAAATACGAGCCTAAGTTTAAAGATAGCACACTGATCGCCTGATTGTTAGTAGGAAAGTAAGATGATTGTTTTTTTCTCGATTTTATCAAGTGGACCGCCTTCTGAGCTTTCAAGTTTATACTAATAGCAATAAGGCACACTCTCACCCTATAAGCCTCTAGGCACTCTATCAATAAACTACCTAAAAAACGTTTTATTGTATTCCTACACAATCTGGTCGATTTTCCCGCGTAAAATAGTCCGCCATTATGCATTAGCACGCGCACCGTTTGTACACATGCCGGTTCCCACGGTGAGATAACGTCCATCTTGAATAAAGCCCACTGGTGGGCTAAAGTGTGAGTACCTACAGATTTTAAAATAGTTACTAAAAGTGAACGTGGGGCTGATTTGTAAAAAAAAGCGTAAGCTTTCTAATATCCCTGTCTCCTCAAATATAGTACTTTAGTGGTTCAGTTTAGTTTTGGGTGTAAAAAATAGTAGAGAGTTATCAGCTCACATTTTGGCCCTCAATTTTCCTTTGTTCAATCAAGTTGTGTCGCAATTTTTACGAGTCTTTGGAATCTAATTAATACGTAGCCACATCACAATCACTTGTAGGTACAATGCGGTACGGTCAATATTCTGACAGAAAATATACACAAATGCTTACGAAACTGATCTTTCTCTATATCTCGCTAAGCCACATTTCCTGTAAGCACTAAAACGTAGCTCTACTGACACAGCGTGATAGGTCGCCATTCTACATACATACATAAAATCACGCCTTTATCCCTAATGGGGTAGGCAGAGCAAAAACGACCTAAACATAGGTTGTTTCGCCACGTCTGACAAGTTTCGGGGGCTAATACAGATGATGATTATGTATATTGCTATAGTGACGGGTTGTCAGCCCATCGCCTAAATTGCAATACACTGAAACCCTCGATTCCCTTAGCTGATTTTTACAGCATGCACGGGAGGAGATGCAGCTGGCACATTCTATGTTTTTCTATCACTCCCAGTCCAGTATGGAATTCTGATAGAAAATAACCAGCAACTTCAACAAAACTGGTCAATCTCTTAGCGCAAACAAGGGTGCTGATTATGCGTGGTCACGTTCCGCTCTGTGTACACACAGCGGACTGCACTGCCGCCGCCCGCGTGCCAGAGATAGCACGGGCTTTTAACAAACTATTGGACAAAATTAACTGCATACTAGACTGGGAAGAGCTGCTTCTCTTCCCGGGCTTACTGTTATGTCGATTGAACTCACGATATACGGGGTGTATAATATTGTAAACATTATAATAAATAAACAATAATAAAAAATAAAAAAAAATAAGGGAGGGACAGCTGAATGAAAACTGATAGGCGTTGCTCAGTCAACAAAACTGAAAAACTTTTGCAGGAAATGCTTTTTTTTTCCATTTTCTGAAAGAATTTTCTGGTCAAAGTTGTTCAGTTTCATGGACAGAGCAACTGGTATTATTACGTCTAGTCTTGATCCTACATAAATTAATGTATATTATTTTCATATCGCCTACAATGACTTACCTAACTATATACTTTCCGGCGTAGCATGTGCTACTTGTTATAGCAATACTTGCATGCTTCTACGATAACGAACTTATGTACCTATCTACGCTACGAGGAAATAAAATAGTCTGCCAGTGCAGTGTGTCATTCTTTTAAAAATTTACTATGAAATATACATTTTTGTCATATTTGATAATTGGGTTTAGTTTACCAAAATTGCATTCATTACTAAAATCGTGCAAAACTTTTTTGGCCCATTGAACTAAATTACTATTTCTTTAATAGTGTGTGGTAGATCCAAGTCCAAGCTGCTCTTGTGTTTTTGTCGCTCTCATCGCGTGTGCGTCTGACATTGTCGCCCTGCGGCCAAATAGTGATGGGACGTGACAGTCTGGTTCATCGATATCGATATTTGTTAGCTACTTAAATGGGAAAGTTTACCTTAATCTGTCGACTACTATTATCTAAGAGCTCGAATTACTTTCAAACACTTTCAATTACTGCGTTCAATCTCATTAACATCAACTGTATGCGCGGATCTTATTTGGCAGAGCATTTCCGCAATATTTAATTTAACTCTCTATTTCTTATCTCTCTCTATTTACCTTAGGGCCAAAATGGAAACAGGCGCTGAACTTATTATAATTTTATTATTACTACGTTATTGTATAATTAGCATTATTACAAGGCTTGATCAAAATAGAAATATTAAGTACTTTTATTTGTCCCTCCGTAATTCAAACCTAAGATCTCCATAGCTCGTATCTAGCTAAAACCACCAAAAATATCAAAAATATAATGGTGGCTGCTTACAATAATAATAAATTTTGTTTCTTTTTCTGTTTCAATCATAATTATGTTAAACTAAAGGAAATAAACTATATACATATATATTATGTTTATTGATACAACATAATCTATCGATATCGATATTAACCACCAACACATCCCTACACGTACTTAGCGCCGCCGGCGGGTGCGGGCGCTGTGTTTGACATTTCATTCTGCGAGCCTGCGCTTGTTGTAGAGGGGATGGGGGGTGGGGAAAAGGGAGGGGGGGGGGGATAAATGTTTTTTGAATTTCCCGTGATTTATCCTTGCTTTTGATGTTGAGGATGCTACTAGCTGCCGCTGACGGCAAAGCCGAAAAATGCAGTGGAAAAAGATTAGTGTGATCTAGGTTTTTGGGAGTTCAGTGTGTTTGAAATGTTTGTGGCAAAAAAAAAATGCATAGAATAGTAATTATGTTTTACGGGGTAGGTGCATCATAAACTATCTTATAAAAGCTGCGGAAATTTTTAAAGAAAATTTTAGATAGGACTTTATTTTGATAATGGGGATAAAAACGCAAAGCTAATTGCAGATGGCGCCACTCGCGAGTGTTCCAAAAGAGACTAATGAGGAGACGCAAAACTGATATTGACATTGACATTGACAGATTACTGACCAATCACAGGAAAAAGGAACACTCGCTAGTGGCGCCATTTAGTTCCCAGTTTTTAACCCCATTATTTGATATTTTTTGCATTACACCGAAATCCTCGGATTCATCTACTGTGCCTCTACTGAACTAATGTTATCACCTTTTCTTTTATTTTCATACATTGTATTATTTTCTATACCACAAACTAGTTCACCATGTCGTAAGCCGTAAATCTGTATTTGGAGAGGCCCCTCTATGTCCACTCACATCAAGAGGCGCATCTATCATGCTGATGCACTAGCAAACTACTATAGACAGGGCATTCTAGACATCTATGCTTATACTAGGGCTCGTATTTATAAAGCGATCTCAAGTTTGAGAGCAATATTAAGTATGGATTTGACAGGTCGTTTTGTACTGAAATGACATTTCTGATATGAACTCAAATTCGCTGTCAGTCTTGAGAGCTGATTATAAATACGACCCTAGCTGGCCCGCAAACTGATAGGGCTTTCTCCATCGTTACTTTCAATGATACTTAAAAAGTTTCACGAAGAAATCCTTTCAGGAAATAAAAAAAGTGTTTGGCTTCCCCATACAAATTGTCTTATCGAGGTGGTCATTTTGTTTGTATGGAAAATAGTTTTTTTTTCAGTTCCTAAAAGATTTTCTTTGTAAAAGTTGTCCAGTTACGTTGACTGAGCAACCTCTATTTATCATCTGGGAAGTTGTCCTTTACAGAATTCGTAATTTATACAAATGGTTGCAATAGCTTTGTAGCAGAGTAGCAGTTGTAGTTATATTATCTACTGAAGGTCCCGTGAAACGAACAAACATTCTGTCATTCGAAGTGGTCACATACACCGGGGGTTTCCCACGTTATGTAGTTCGGAATATCATGGGCTAGTCCTCACTCGTGCTCTTTCAACTTACAACATGTTTATTAATATTCTAGCCAGAGATAACAAAAACTTCACTAAAAATCCCTTTGAGGAAACAAGTGAAGTCTAATCAGAGTAATATTGCCAAACGCACCACTCTTGGCAGGTGGATTGGCGAGCGCAGTATGATTAGGGCTCGTATTTATAAAGCGATCTCAAGATTGAGAGCAATATTAAGTTTGGATTTGACAGGTCGTTTTGTACTGAAATGACATTTCTGATACAAACTCAAATTCGCTGTCAGTCTTGAGAGCTGATTATAAATACGACCCTAAGAGAGAAGTGGCTCAAGTGGCTACCCAGCTCATTCCATGGATTATCTCTTTAATCGACTTTAACGACACGTTTATGAATTTGTAAAAGCGTGACATGAATATGTCATCTTGTACGAGTACCTACTGCACCTGCCAATCGCTTAGCTATAAAAATAATTTGTAAATAGTATGACCACTGACCTAAAATACCTGAAGAGAGAAAGATAGAGAAAGAAGAAGAGACTTTTTATAAGACATTCTCTATGGTACCTCGAAGGCAGGTATTTTTAGTCCGTGGTCAGGCTTTTACCTCTTTGTACCGGAGAGAGGCCTTTGTCTAGCAGTGGGACAAGACAAGACAAGACAAGACCTCTATTGCAGAGGCCAAATAATAGTACGAGAGTTCAAACTGTTTAAAGTGCGCGAGAAATATTGTACTGTATTGAACTAGAGTTTATAGGGAACAATAGGGCTGGCATGTACTCATCGTACAAAAGTCCTTTAAAATCGTAGAAAAAAAAAAACGCACGAGTGCGGATATAGTCAATGATTGATGTTTGTCTTGTTGGAAATTATTATCATTATTGTGAATGTGGTTTTTAATAAAATATTCAATGTTCAATGGGAAGGGGTGTTTACCTTCTGACAGGCAGTAAAACTAGAACTTTCTATCATGCTGGACTGGGAGTGATAGAAAAACATAGAATGTGCCAGATGCATCTCCTCCCGGGCATGCTGTAAAAACCAGCTAAGGGATTCGAGGGTTTTAATGTATTGCAATTTAGGCGATAGGCTGACAACCTGTCACTATAGCAATACACATGACCATCTGAAATAACCCTCAAAACTTGTCAGACGTGGCGGACTGACCTTTCGGTCGTATTCGCTCTGCCTACCCCATTAGGGATAAAGGCGTGATTTTATGTATGTATGTATGGAACTGAAAAGCTTTCAAGTAACTTGGGGTGGTATATACTTATCTTTCAGTTTCAGTACAGTTATCTACCTACTTACTACATTGTTACTAGTTACTACCATGTATCAAACATATGTATATGTTTGGCTTCTTCTTTTCCTTTAAAATATCAAATTATATAAACTGGGACAAATAAAAAGGGTTTCAGTATAATATAATTTAGGCGATGTTTATAATATACAATATACAGATCCATCTGGAATAACCCTCAAAATTTGTAAGACGTGGCGGAACGACCTATGTTAAGGTCGTTTACGCTCTGCCTACCCCATTAGGGATAAAGGCGTGACTATATGTATGTATGTATGGGACAAAAAATAAATAATTGGTTAACGTATCATAATTTTATGTTTTTATGGGGAGACACATAATTCATACGGGAAAATAGGAAACCAAAATCTTCCAGATAAACTGCTAGTAAGTTCATAAAAAATCTAAACCTACCGAGGACTTATTTGTAGTTATATGTATTTCAGCCCATCCAAATCATTATCCCAGACAAAACATTTCTCTCTAGTTCAATCTATTATGTTTGAAAAAGCGTGGTGTGCGCGGGACGGATAAATAAAAGTTAGTCAGTAGTGGCGCCCTGAGTGCTGCCCTAGTGCAACTGACAGCGTAGGGATGGGACGTAGTCGATGGAAATGTATCGATTATGCTTCAAACAGCGTGGCGTGCGCGCGACTGATAAATAAAAGTTAGTCTCTACTGGCGCCCTGAGTGCTGCCCTAGTGCAACTGACAGCGTAGGGATGGGACGTAGTCGACGGAAATGTATCGATTATGTTTCAAACAGCGTGGCGTGCGCGCGACTGATAAATAAAAGTTAGTCAGTAGTGGCGCCCTGAGTGGTGCCCTAGTGCAACTGACATCGTAGGGATGGGACGTAGTCGATGGAAATGTATCGATTATGTTTAAAACGGCGTGGCGTGCGCGCGACTGATAAATAAAACTTAGTCACTAATAGTGCCCTGAGTGGTGCCCTAGTGCAACTGACAGCGTAGGGATGGGACGTAGTCGATGGAAAAGTATCGATATTGTATTATGTTTCAAACAGCGTGGCGTGCGCGCGACTGATAAATAAAAGTTAGTCAGTAGTGGCGCCTTAAGTGCTGCCCTAGTGCAACTGACAACGTAGGGATGGGACGTAGTCGATGTAAAAGTATCGATATTGTATTATGTTTCAAACAGCGTGGCATGCGCGCGACTGATAAATAAAAGTTAGTCTCTGCTGGTGCCCTGAGTGCTGCCCTAGTGCAACTGACAGCGTAGGGAGTAGACGTGGTCGATGGAAATGAATTGTTAGGTTTTTAAGTTAAAAACAGTTATGAGAAAATTAAAATCATTTTACTAAAAATTGATATCTACGTCGCTTTTTGCTACTAGGATTAAGTGAAAGGAAGGTAACCCTGGTGGAGAAACAAACATAATTAGCCTCGTCACATGGTTTACGTAATACTATCTATAACAGAGGCTGAGACCGATAGCTTGACGTGCCCTCCGAACCACAGAATCCTTTTTCTTGACAGATGAGCAGGTGTTACAGCCTGCATTGTCCTTATTCTAACCAAACCTTTTTTGTCTGCCAAATATAAAAAAGACAGAGCTTTTACAGCTTTTATGTTACAAAAAGCTAACTAGTGTGTTTTATATCGATAGTTTAGCACAGCTCTACTCGTTACTGAGTGCTGCGTGCGGCAGGCGACACCTCGGCCCGCACTCGTCTCGCCTCCGCAATTACTGGGTGAAAATACCGGGTCTTAAATACGTTCATAAACTGTGAGGCTATGTGATATACTTAGGCACGTATTTATAAAGCGATCTCAAGATTGAGAGCAATATTGAGTGCGGATTTGACAGGTAATTTTGTACTGGAATGACATTTCTGATACGAACTCAAACTCGCTGTCACTCTTGAGAGCTGATTATAAATACGGACCCTAGTCCCTCAGAGGCTTAACTGAGGCTCTCTTGATGTTGGTGGGCTAACAGCTTGTCACTTTTTTTTTTGCTAAGGTGCTAATTCTAAATTAGCTACAATACGCTATTTGACTACTAGTCAAATCAGCAACTTTTTATGAAATTTCAAAAACGATTTTTTGTATTAAAATACAGGCTTATGACGTCACTGGCTTGTAAATATTGACTACTCAAATCAATAACTTCTATATTTTGAACTTGATTATTAAATCGAAATATGCATTTGTTTTTAAATGATGAATGAGATCCACAGTATTTTAGCCATCAGTTTTAAGGTATAAACGTTTTGAATTTTTTTAGCAACCCAATCAACATGCCTATTATATCAATCAGACAGAAATGACAAAAACGCCTTTTACTGGGCCGCTAACGCTCTCTCAAACACGCAAGGATAGAGGCGTGGTGGCTATATGCACGTAGGTATACTAAACACTTTATACCCAATCCCACGCTCGCTGTTGTCCCGGCCCGCTGTTTTCATGGCCCTATTGTTATCATGTCGGCCAGGTGACTGCAGGCCACCTGCGCCACGCCACAGATAAAACACGACAGACTTGCTACAGGCTACAAGTTTGCCTACTGGTGACAAGTTGGGCAAACACATTTCATACATACATACATAATAATCACGCCTTTATCCCTAATGGGGTAGGCAGAGCGTAAACGACCTAAACAAAGGTCGTTCCGCCACGTCTGTCAAGTTTTGAGGGTTATTCCAGATAGATCTAGCTGTATATTGCTAATAGTGACAGGTTGTCAGCCCATCGCCTAAATTACAATACTGAAACCCTCGGATCCCTTAGCTGATTTTTACAGCATGCCCGGGAGGAGATGCAGCTGGCACATTCTATGTTTTTCTATCTCTCCCAGTCCAGCATGAAAGTAAGACAAAATTCATAAAACACATTTCATAAAATAATAATTACTTATTAGTCCTGCCTTTTTTATCAAAGAAAAGAAGAATCCTAATTTTAGAGTTAATTTGGCCTTTGATGTTGCCTTCGATACGATTTATGTAATAAATACCGAGTCAGTCCACTAGGCCAAAGAGGCAGTTTTAGCTGTCTACCCCGCAGAGGATATAGGTATGTTTTTACCTAAATTGTAACTGATATCAAAGAGAAATATTTATTAAACGTTTTTTCGCTACGAGCGTATGATTTTACTACGAAACCGCTACGCCGTAGAAGGCTCGTATAGTCTCGTAGCTAGCTATATAAATTCTACGTTTACAAACAAACCGCTATTCGGCGCGTGACCTTGCATAGATGAGTTGTTTGCATTCGATATTGGACATCACTTCGCAATATACAGGGTGTTACAGAAAGGGAACCGAGTTTTCAGTCATTTATTTCTCGAACTAGGTATATTCTATGGGGAAACTCGTTCTGTTTGATGGGTTGAAATTCTGTTTTTATACGATAAATGCTATGATCGGAAAATGGTGGTCAACATACGGTCTACCTGATGGCGGGCATCTAAACCTATTAGCACGTTTATTTATTTACTTCCATGCTGGACTGGGAGTGATAGAAAAACATATTATAGCATGCTGTAAAAATCAGCTAAGGGATTTGAGGGTTTCAGTATTGTAATTTAGGCGATGGGCTGACAACCTGTCACTATAGCAATGTACAGATCTATCTTGAATTACCCTCAAAACTTGTCAGACGTGGCGGAACGACCTTTGTTTAGGTCGTTTACGCTCTGCCTACCCCATTAGGGATATAGGCGTGATTATATGTATTTTATTTATTTAATTGTTTATTGTACACAGAAACAATTACAGAACAAAACATAGGGAATTAAGAAACAAAGAGGCACTGCCTGCTTATTCCTTAAAAGTTCTCACTATTTACACATAGAACGCATTCGAAACTAGAAGGAAAGCGCGTTTCATGGAGCGTCTAGGCGTAATTCGCACAAAATCCTACCAACTCTAGATTGTGCCTAAAAATACCTTACCGAACTCTAGGGAGTTATCCTATACATACTACTAGTGAAGCCCGGATGGTGTAGTGGATAGGGCCGCGGCCTTCTGTGCAGGAGGTCGTGGTTCGAATTCCACCACGTACCTATGTGTTTTCGGTTTTCGAATTTAATATGTACGTTTATTTGGAGCTTTTACGGTGAAGGAAAACATCGTGAGGAAACCTGCACACACCTACGAAGAAATTCAAAGGTTAATAAAAAATAATAAAAACAAACAAACTAGACAAGGTATTGTCAAAGGCTGTCAAAGCTGTCACAGCCACCGGAGTTTTCCCGAGGTGTTCCCACGGTAATCAGTTATTCGAACTACTGTTTGTCGTGCAGGCGCCTCGGCTGAATGAAAATTGTAGTTATTATCGACTGAACCGTTTACCAACCAAACGACAGTCGAGTTTGTTATACAGGGTGTTAGAGGGAGAGATTCATTTAATAAACTAAAAAAGAAACATAAAGGAACTAAATTTTTCAGTATTTTGTAAATTCTTTAGGCGATCGATGGGCTGACAACCTGTCACCACTTAAAACTTGACAGACTGGCGGAACGACCTTTGTTTGGGTCGTTGACGTTGACGCTCAGCCTACCCCATTAGGGATACAGGCGTGATTTATGTATGTATGTTATGTTGTACTTGAATAAAGATTTTATTTATTTATATATTTTATTATTTATATGTAAGCAATCTTACATCAGATTAGGATTGTCAAAGTCATGTGCTTATTTTTTATCTTGTTCTTATGTCAAAGTTGAGACAGTTACAGCGCCATCTAGTTAACTAAGAAATAGCAATTTTCACTTCGATTCAAAAAGACCCTGTATCGACTTATCCGTCACCAACACCCTGCAGTTCCCAGAGTGATATAAAATGCTCTAACTATTGTTTACCTGAGCTTCGAAACTCTGATTTATGGTTTAGAAATGGTTTAGAATATCATAGTGATTATGTCTGAAAGCCTTCATTTGAGATTTCAATATTTAAACAGTAGGAAGGACGTAGGTAAGTAGATTTTAAACTATTGTCTTTTCTTCTTAACATTTTTATACTTTTGATTCTAGCTACGTAGAGCCATAGGTATAGGGAAACTATTGTGAAAGCTAACGGAGAAGCCTCAACTCAAATCAAAATAGGTAGACAAAAATTAGGCAGATATACAACGTGTAACATAAAGGGTATATGCATCGTGAAATGTGTGAATTCCCTACGGAACATAAGTCGAAATACGAAAAAAAAATTGACTTCCCATACTAAATGCGCTAGCCAGCTGATGCATTTTGTATGGAAGGTCAAACTTATCTTATAGTTTTTCGACCTATGATCCTTAGGGAAAGTTGTTCAGTTTCATCTATAGATTCACACATTTCACGATGCATATACCCTTTATGTTACACGTTGTATATACAGATTTATTAAGTAGGTATTTTATTTTTCGAAAGCATCCTTCTCTAAACCTCAGTGAACATAAAGCTCTCTATAGAAATTGGTTGGAAAAGTCTTAAGAAACTAGAAGGAGAATTGAACTTTCGTAGAGTTTTACTACGGCGTAGCAAGATATGGGCGCTTTCCCACTAGACGGCACGGCACCGGCACGGCGACGGCACGGCAAAGATCACGTGACAATACCTATGAGAATCAATGTCATGCCGTGCCGGTGCCGTGCCGTCAAGTGGAAAAGCGTGTCATATAATTTCATTGATTTTCATACATTATCTCATCCACGATAACGTCGACGGTATCGTGCCGTCGCCGTTGCCGGTGCCGTGCCGTCTAGTGGAAAAGCGCCCAATTTCATGATTTGAAAGCTATGCAATGTCTTTTCCCATTCCTTTCCGCGTTTGTTTCCCTACCTTTTAAACTTGACACTGGCACAAAGTTATTCTAGTGCCATAACAAAAAAAAAAAAGGTTTTTATTCAGTAGGTAAGTACATCGTGGAATCGACAAAAGACCGTTCTTTTCTACCTAGTTGTTTTTTCAATAAACGAGCAGTAAAATTATTTGTCTGTGGAAAACCACTGTGTCTTAGGCTCGTATTTATAATCAGCTCTCAAGAGCGACAGCGAGTTTGAGTTCGTATCAGAAATGTCATTTTAGTACAAAACGACCTGTCAAATACATACTTAATATTGCTCTCAATCTTGAGATCAATTTATAAATACGAGCCTAAGGCCCGTATTTATAATCATCTCTCAAGAGTCACAGCGAGTTTTGAGTTCGAATCAGAAATGTCATTTCAGTACAAAACGGCCTGTCAAATCCACACTTAATATTGGTCTCAATCTTGAGATCAATTTATAAATACGAGCCTAAGTGTCTTTATTGTTCCCTGTCCAGCATATATAAGTACCTACATTTTCAAATATCAACCTATATTCCTCAGTGTCTACATTTGTACACAATACACCCTTTATGTTAACACCCAGTATAGTGTGGGAACCGCCCCAACTGTCGTACGATCATAATCTCGTGGGCGCGATGAAAGGCACGAACCAACACAAAACAAACTACGAATACTTGTGAAATTCTAGGAATAAGAATTTATTTGTATTTCTACAAAGATATAAAAATACATCATCTTCCTAGCCTTTTTCCCGTATTTCACGGGGTCGGCTACCTAATCTAGGGGATTGAACAAGGATACTGCCATCTGACCTCCTCAACCCAGAAGGGAAACCAGACCCTTAGTTTACACACAACCTTTGAATTTCTTCGTAGGTTTGTGCAGGTTTCCTCACGATGTTTTCCTTCACCGTAAAAGCGCCGAATAAACGTACATATAAAATTCGAAAACCGAAAAACACATTGATACGATACGTGGTGGGATTCGAATTGCGACCTCCTGCCTGCACAGACGGCCGCGGCCCTATCCACTACACCATCCGTGCTTGAAGGTAGAATAAGTTATTCAGAAAACAGAAGATGGAACTTTTTTTTTGCGATTTCTAAAATTATTACTTCTCTAGGTAATATCCGGATTATTTTGAAGATAAAATTTATTTATATATGGATTTATTAGCCAGATAGTTTTTTTTTAATGAGCAAAACTTACATTTCCTCCTCTCTGCGCTAGTTGGCTGTGTGTACTCTTTATCAGGTACCTCCTCTTTCACTTTCGCCTCCATCTGAAACAATTATAGTTATTCTGTTAAAACTAAAACTAGCATAGCCATGAGTTGCACGTTTGTGTTTCAAAAGGCACGTTAAGTTTATAATATTTACCGGAAAAGTAAATAGTATATTGCTGTCTGAGTAGAGTACAGGAACAGAGTAAGCTGTCTGATAATTTCCTATCAAGAGTCAACTATAAGCCTCTGCCTACTCTGTTAGAGAAATAAGCGTGACTATCAAATAGGATACTAAAGTGGGATTGCTCCGTCCTTCTTCCTACAAAAGTTTATGAAAAAAAGAAAATTATTCATTCTTCCTGAAGGCTATTGAAGCTCTGCCTACCCTATAAGGGATAAAGACGCGACTATCTTGAAACTTGGCAATAAAGCCCTGAAAATAATAATTTGAGTAATAGTGTGTGCGTTTGAATAGGCAATATGTTTTATATCGCGTCATTCGAGTCAGCTGGGACGGCTGCGACACGCGGTGCCGCGGAATTATATTACCGACACACTATGTCGGGAAAACGACGTGGTTAAAGGTTTAAAGTGGTTAAACTGGGCCGAGATTTAGCTCACCTAATTAAAATTTTTCCCGAGCTTTAAAATAAGTGTTTTAGTAACTTAAATGCCTCCGTGGTCTAGTAGTCTGAGCCATGGGCTCTAGATCCGTAGGTCCTGGGTACGATTCCCAGGGGGGAATACAAAAATGACACTCTGCCTGTCCCCCAAAAACTAAGGCATTTTTAAGTACCTTTCTATGTTAAGTTGGTAATACCTAAATCAGATATTTTCTCTAAGTTTTTAACTTCAATCAAATAAGACGCACTATTAAGAAGTATGTAAGGATCGTAGCAAGTGGAAAGATGTGGTCTCTGCCTACCCCTCCGGGAAAGAGGCGTGATTATATGTATATATGTATGTATACATGTATTAAGAAGTAAAAATCACATGGCAGATTCGTGAAATTTTTGTTACGAAAATCGCTGCGTTTTTACCACCCAGTGTGTCGCCTAGAGTTGGGGGTTAAAGTGGGTGTTTACCCCCCTCGTTAACCCAGGTGTTGCAGGCAGGTGCTGGGAAACAATTTCGACTGGGAAAAACTAAATTCAAAGAAACTTTTCAAACTTCTTGTAAAATTTTCATGATTCTTTTGCCTGAGTTTCATTATTGGTTGACATGAAGGAAATACAAAACACTTTGACTATCTCAAGAACCTCGAAAGAGCTCTGTTGGCGTCATGTTTTTATTTTGCAGGTATCAACTTGCCCTGCAGTGGGACACCACAGGCTCATAATAATATTAAATAATAATAATAGGTATCAACTTCTTTCCCGAAAAACTTCTATTTATCTTGATTTATCATTATCTTGATTAATTCAATAAATTAATCATAAATATCATTAACACCTGGAGCTCTTAAAACCAATGAAAGGTCGTGGCAATGAAAATGATATAAGATTTTTTACAGAAAGCTTTTTTAGAATCTCTCTTTTTCCAACTTTGCAGTACGAACAGCTAAAAACATCACTCTGCATAGCCTAGCTTATGCTTTATGGAGTATTGAAACTGACGAAACCACAGCGTTTTCCTCCCGCGTATGTCACCTCCAGAACTAACCCCCACCCCTCTTCCCTCACCCCCCTTTCCCCCTTTTCTCGTTAGCGCAGGTGTGGCTAGCAGGTGTTCTGATACAATTTTTACTTTCGCACGTTATTGAACAGCTGAAACCTTGTTGGTAATATTATAGGTTTGGCCGTTTATTTTATGTATTTGGGGCGGATTTTATTGTTTCTCCAGAGACATGCATAAAATCAAGCCATTATGAATTTAGTTTCATCTGGACAGCTTCAATGAGACACATTCCCAACAGGACAAAGTTTCATCGGTACACAATTGCAAAAGTACACAGGGGTATTTTTTAACAATTTGCTTTTCCACATAAATTGTCTAATGGAGGTGGTCATTTTGTAAAAGCAATTTTTTATTTCAATTCCTGAAAATAAATCCTGGTGATGGTTGTTCAGTTTCGTTGACTGAGCAACTCCTATCAGTTTGCGGGACGCTGTCCCTTACACTCCTAAAAACTTCCTCGATCAAGACGCGAAAACTTGTAAGCCTTCTACGTTCTGTCTAACCCGTAGGTGCATAAACGTGATTGAGTTGTATAAAATCATGGCCGGCGCCTATCTTGCACAAAAATAGCTCCGTACTATCAAATGTACTGCAGAGCTGGCAAACATCGGAGTAACAGACATAAAACAGAGCTGGGTATTGAGAGACTCCAGGTGTAAGGTGCATCTGGCTTTTAACAAGCGCTGGAATAGCTGTAGTCGGGAAACAACTAGCTTTCCCGCGGCTCTGATCGGTTTTTCTATCATAAAAATCAAGTATTTTCCGGTAAAATTTGCCAGAAGTGTCGGAAAATGCTCTGCCTAATCCGTAAGGATTTCTGATGCTGCCAGTCTTGCACGAATTAAAAAAAAAAATGTGTTAAAAGTTTTTCCAAATCAGCCTGCATGGAAATTTGGCTAGTCGTAAAATTTGGCGACGGTACCGTGCCGTCGTGACGTGACGTCTAGTGGAAAAGCGCCCAATGTCCAGTTGCCTGTGGGTGGGAAGCGATGGATAAACAGACGGACAGACGTGCCAGATGGCCCCACGTGGCCGAACTTACATTGTATTGAGTATCTATACATCACGTCTAAATTATTTTTTATAGATAGGT
>JARACY010001545.1:0-56187 GCA_029255725.1 Scrobipalpa atriplicella
ACTACGCTCGCTGTGCATAATGAATTTCATGATGACAATGATTCAACGACAGTAAATCTGGCAACCCTAATCTAGAATTACGTATGTGACATGGTTGGCCCTATAAAGTTACCTGCCGGCCCTTGGGTCGTTCAGTATGGAATGTCTCTCCACGTGGTCGAAGGTGTTGAGGTTGTACGATTGCGCTGCGCCGTCCGCTCGGTCCCACTCGCCGCTGCTGCTGCTGCCGCTGGACTTGTCTTTGTCCTTGTCCTTGTCTTTTTCTTTGTCCTTTTCTTTGTCTCTGTGGATGATGAAAGTAGAGTCAATGGGTGAAACTGTCGGAAGAGTTCTAAGTAGAAATTCAAAATGTTTATACTTAAAACTGATGGCTAAAAATATTGTGGATTTCATTCATCATTATAAAAAAATGCACATAGATTTTAATAATCGAGTTAAAAGTATATAAGTTATTGATTTGAGTAGTTAATATTTACAAAAATGTGACGTCATAACGCACAATTTTCATACAAAAAAGCGTTTTTGACATTTCATAAAAAGTTGCTGATTTGACTAGTTGGAAAGTAGCCAATACGGATATACACTTCTTACTGTGAAGTGATTTCGGCTGAAGGACTTGTTTCTACGCCAAGACTCTTAAAAAAAAAAAAACTTACTTTTCGGAGGAAGGCAGCATTTTGCTCTTGAGTCCGCTGAACAGTCCGCCCACACCCGACGTAGGGGTTGGACTCTTCTTCAATGGCACGGGGGGTTTCTTCACCTGCGAGTTAAAAAAATCAGTTTCCATCGAAATACTTTACTAGTTAAAGCTAATTATGGTATTTAAATGGAATTGCGTAAACGCTAAGCAATTGCTACGAAAATATATCGCTATCGCGGCTGCATGCTACAGAGTCTAGAAAATTAACCCATGTATCTATCTCCTAACGTTTCAATAGACACAACTTATTCTAAATTGTTTTTTTTATACGTTTTACTAGTTCACAATATTTTCGATTTTACTGTATGTCCTCAGGATTTTGGCACACTGCACATATTTTTTTTTTTTTTTTTATTTATTGATATGCCAGCGAACATTGCAGTTAGCGCATACAGTCATTTGTCCACAAACAGCTGATAATTACTATGCTCTTTTTTCAATTTTCAGTCTATCTATAGCCTATTATCAGCGGTTAAAATACTTACTTGTCCGTCTAGTGTTCCGTCTGTGACACTCTCACTGTGTATCACCTTCTCCGACTCGCTTTTGTTTGTGTGCGTGACTGTGCTTTGTATGCTGCTTTCCTTGTTTACTGTATTCTCTTTGTGCAAACTGAAAAATAGAATAATAACAGTGTTGTAGTTTTCTGTCAACGGTTGGAAAAGCTTCCGCAAAAGTATACTAATTTTGTCAGACCTAATATAATTGAAAAATTGGAATAATCAGGTCAGGACCTATAAAGAGTTTTTAAACTAGAATGACTTGATATCTTAGCTATTGTGTTCTTCTAGTATAATTTGAGATTACTAGTCAAATCTTTGCTCGTCAACGCTCTTCTAAGACCAATAACTAAATCAAATTTTTAAATGCCCGAAATAAAATTTCAGATTTCTTCTAATTCGTGAATTTCAATAATAAAATGTTTCGATAAGCATAAATATTACTGTAAATGCGAAATTTCACAATTATTTTGGTGGTTTACCTTATTTTAGAAGTGGTCAGTTCTTTGACAGAGGCGGTTTTCTCGGAGTACTTGTTGAGTATAGGGTAGATCGAGTTGCCCGTCTTGCTCGGCGGCCGTTCGGGCTTCTTCTCTTCCACATCTTGCGCTACTGTAAATAAAAGAATAATAAGAATAGATAACATTGGGTTGCTAAAGTTAAACTGACTCAAGCTAAAATTAAAATCTATCTGTTTTAAAATAATAAGATTGTAAAAGAACAGCAGATTTATACTCTATGATTTTACGCTTTTTTCGCAAGGTTTGGGTGCGTTTGCATATTTCCGCTATATTTTACCCATGGCGTATACATTATTGACAGATAACGCGTTAACTCAAAAATAATAACCGAAAACCGTAGATAATAAATCTCCTGTCCTTTTTCAATATTTTCATTCTGAAAGAGACAGATAAACTTTAATTTAGGTCAGTGGGTAGGTAATGTTAGAAATGCTTTCCAGGCACTGCTTAAATCGTCTGGAAAAGTGTTTTAGAGAGGCACTTGAAGGCATGTTGGTATAAATACCATTTGTGAGCTTTTCCTTTTTCCAAACGCAAGTTAATTTTACTTCACAACTCCTAAAAGCCGAGTTCAATTTATTTATTCGTTTACAATATAAATTGTGTTCGAAATAACATGAAATAACAGTTCAAATTATAATAAAATAATTAAATTTTCAAATATAACAAATAAAATCAATTCTATGTCAAAGTTAGTTAGCTCAACTCTGAATATATTTAAATAACTTAGTACTATTGTATGTTATTATTATTATATAAGAAATCCTATGGCACAACAAAGCACAGAAACTATTCAGCCTACACTTTACTAAGTTAGGTATTTATTACACATAATTTCATCATGTGGGTCTAAATATCACAAGTGTTGAGTAAGTATTCTATTTCGATATTTCCTTAATTTCAAAATATTATCTGTAGTTTATCTCATGTATATCTATACATAGGTTATTTTGATTTAGTTTTGTATTGTGGTTTTAAATCTATTGTAGGTACTACTGGACCGGTAAAAATGGTAGGTAGGTATTCTATATTATTGCTGATGATGACGAATACGACCTATAATATACCACAACATATGTTTTAAGCTATAAATAATATGCTCCTCAGGTTGCAACTTATTTATTTTTATTGCAATATTTACTATAATCACAAATAAAGAATTTTCTAGTCACGAACGATAGCCGAGGGAATAACCGAGTATATCATACACATTTTGTTATCTTTCGCTTAGTTCTGCTACATTTCTTACCAAGGGACTTTCCTGTAGATAAATATAATACTGGTTGTAAAAAAATATGCCGATCAAACTTAAGGGACCCATGAAACTGAACAACATTCCCCAAGGAACTAAGGCTAAAATATAAAGAAAAAAATAAGTCCTCCGTTGCATTAGTAAAATGACTGGAGCCGCTGACGACAAAGGGAGAGCCATATTTTTAATATTTCGATCTATGTTTCTTGAAAAAAAGGTTGAGTTTTATGGGTAGAATCACACACTGAAGTTTAGTCAGCATTTTTATCTTAATTTTTTTTTTCTTCTATAAAATCCGAACCCAATCCAAAACATTCAAAACACAACACAACAAAACAAATCCACTGAACTCACTTTCTATTCCCATTTTGGTGATATTATTTCTCTATTCGAATTTCGAAAACCCGCGAGAATTCTCGTCATAACACCGGCGCGGCGTGAGCGAACGCAAGATAGCAACTATAAAAAGACATTGGCTAAGGCTGCGATGAGGTAAGTTACGCAAAATCACGACGCTAGCGCTGGCCTTCATGAGAAATGTCAATAGTCAACGAGGAGTATACGATCCGACAAGGTATTAATTGAATGTAGCGAGAAAAATAAACGACACTGCCGTAGCGCCAGCGTAGTTTTTAACAGTTCTACTTGTATGCCAGTGGCCACAAAACGGCGTAAACAAGATTTAACTAAAAATAAAACCATACCCGTAATTTTCTGTCTTGAGCGAATAGAAAAGGAGGGCAGTATAGACGGACTAATTATAATTCTGTCAGTTCAAAAATCTATGGATAGTTAAAATTATAACATGACCACTGACTAAAAAGATTGAAGAAAGAAAGATAGAAGATAGAATATGAGAAGAGCCTATAAGCCCTTCTCTACGGTACCTCTATAGTAGCTCTTTTTAGTCACCGGTCAGGTTATAAGTCGTGATATGAACGGGACCCGACTAAAACCCTTTGTTTGAACGAGTTTTATGTGACAGGATTATAGTAAGTCCGTCTTTACCGACATCCTTTTCTGTTCGCTAAAGACGGAAAATGACAGGTATGGTTTTATTTTAGTTAATCTTGTTGACGCCGAATCGTGGCCAGTGTCTCCGGCCACGTTCATATAAAGACTAGTCGTACTTTGTAAGTGGGAGGACTGTTTACAAACACAATTAGTTTCTGCTGCTTGAAGTACTTTTGTTTTCGAGCAAATTGATACTTGAAAACTTTAATGATGTAACTGGCCGGTAAAAATATTAGTTTTAATGTTTTAGTGTTCTGTTTACGCTATTAATATGAATAGAGCACGAATTTTAGTATTCTATCTGACCTTGTTACTAAAGTTTGCATACCTATCGCACGACCTTATTTCATTTCGTACCTGGAGCGATCAAACTAGAAAATTCAGAGATATTTCGTTATTACTGAGTCTACTCAATGATTAACTGCTGACCATGTTGAGAATAAAATACATGAGGTTCTAGGTTATCCGACATTTGTTTTAATTTGTATAATGTAATAATTTTGAAAGAATTGTGTGATGAAAATGTAGGAAGCTACAAATAACCTCAAACTAATAATTCTATCAAAACTTTAATGACATAACGCCTAATGCACCATGACGTCATGATTTGTTGCAATCCAGTTTGAAGTGTAATAATGGCGTAACACGGTACTGAGTAGTGAACTAGATAAAAAATTGGCCACGGTGGCCCTTACGGTTATGGCTGTGTAGAAAATTGCATTGTATAAACTGTCTCTTAGAAGTTTGATTATCAAAGATGACACAAGTCACATTTTATACGATTTACGAAGAAGCCGCGATAAGGCTAAGGTACTTAGGCTTTTACATAATTACCTACCTAACAATCATTTCTATATTTCATACACAATTTCCGCCTTTTTTGTTTTTTTTTTACCGCGATTTGAATTTGACCATGGTGTGCTCTAAAGTTTGTTCGAGCACAACTTCTACATCTATGAAATACTGTAATTGCTCCTATAGTAACCTAACTGACCCTGCCTCTAGACCCAGGAAGTGTACCCACCAGGGCAACACTTCTTAAAAATTGCCTAAGGATATGTTCTACCAGTGTGAGACCCTTAATTAATCAATCATGCCAGTTTGCAAGCATTGTCCTGTTTTTTATCCTTAGCTGCCGTACTATAGAGGAAGCGAGATAGAGAAACACCTGTGCAAGCGGCACAGTTTGCAAGCTTATTCTACAGACTAGGTACCGCCTGATCGAAAACCGATGGTCACACTGTTTATAAATAAGCGCGAAAATTAATAACGCATTTTTCTCTTACGTGTAAATGGCATAATTACTCCCGCGGCATTCATGCTATGGATAGAGAACTGTTGGAATAACATTTTATTACGTATCAATGACTTATGAGCTCCCACTGCCTTTATGCTATGGATGTCATAAAGTTTGCATCAATTAATAGTATAGAATAAAGAGCTTATCTGCACCCACGTCGTTTATGCTTAGGAAAGGTGAACAAAAAAGGTGGCGCTCTACGATTTCAACAGGCGTAAGATCACTTACTCCACACATGCTTAGTAAAATCGATATCGAGGGTGGACCCACGGCGTTGATGATTTTTGTTTTTCTTATTTCTAATATAGCTAGCAAAAAACGGGTTTCATTCCCGGGTAGATTTTCCCGCGCTGATGCAGAATATGTAATAAACTCATTTTTGAAAAAAATGCCCCACGTCGTTTATGATTTGGAGGGCAGTACTGGGTGCCTTCTTAAATCCATAGGGCATAAACTTAAATTGAAACAGCATGGAATGACTATACAGATAGACTTTTGTCTCTAAAGAGAGATATTCTATCGTCTCTACCTACGACGTCTCTATCGACGATAGATTGTAACCTGGAGACGGACATAGGCTTTTACCGAGACTTTTTACCGAGGGAAAATTGCGTCATCCCCAAACGAAGACTAATTATCTGCGCGGGATAAACCGCGTTAAACTTGTCAGACATGGCGGAACGACCATGTTTGGCTCGTGGACGCTCTGCCTATCCCGTTAGGGATAAAGGTAGTAGGGGCGGAAATTGTGTATGAAATATAGAAATGATTGTTAGGTAGGTAATTATGTAAAAGCCTAAGTACCTTAGCCTTATCGCGGCTTCTTCGTAAATCGTATAAAATGTGACTTGTGTCATCTTTGATAATCAAACTTCTAAGAGACAGTTTATACAATGCAATTTTCTACACAGCCATAACCGTAAGGGCCACCGTGGCCAATTTTTTATCTAGTTCACTACTCAGTACCGTGTTACGCCATTATTACACTTCAAACTGGATTGCAACAAATCATGACGTCATGGTGCATTAGGCGTTATGTCATTAAAGTTTTGATAGAATTATTAGTTTGAGGTTATTTGTAGCTTCCTACATTTTCATCACACAATTCTTTCAAAATTATTACATTATACAAATTAAAACAAATGTCGGATAACCTAGAACCTCATGTATTTTATTCTCAACATGGTCAGCAGTTAATCATTGAGTAGACTCAGTAATAACGAAATATCTCTGAATTTTCTAGTTTGATCGCTCCAGGTACGAAATGAAATAAGGTCGTGCGATAGGTATGCAAACTTTAGTAACAAGGTCAGATAGAATACTAAAATTCGTGCTCTATTCATATTAATAGCGTAAACAGAACACTAAAACATTAAAACTAATATTTTTACCGGCCAGTTACATCATTAAAGTTTTCAAGTATCAATTTGCTCGAAAACAAAAGTACTTCAAGCAGCAGAAACTAATTGTGTTTGTAAACAGTCCTCCCACTTACAAAGTACGACTAGTCTTTATATGAACGTGGCCGGAGACACTGGCCACGATTCGGCGTCAACAAGATTAACTAAAATAAAACCATACCTGTCATTTTCCGTCTTTAGCGAACAGAAAAGGATGTCGGTAAAGACGGACTTACTATAATCCTGTCACATAAAACTCGTTCAAACAAAGGGTTTTAGTCGGGTCCCGTTCATATCACGACTTATAACCTGACCGGTGACTAAAAAGAGCTACTATAGAGGTACCGTAGAGAAGGGCTTATAGGCTCTTCTCATATTCTATCTTCTATCTTTCTTTCTTCAATCTTTTTAGTCAGTGGTCATGTTATAATTTTAACTATCCATAGATTTTTGAACTGACAGAATTATAATTAGTCCGTCTATACTGCCCTCCTTTTCTATTCGCTCAAGACAGAAAATTACGGGTATGGTTTTATTTTTAGTTAAATCTTGTTTACGCCGTTTTGTGGCCACTGGCATACAAGTAGAACTGTTAAAAACTACGCTGGCGCTACGGCAGTGTCGTTTATTTTTCTCGCTACATTCAATTAATACCTTGTCGGATCGTATACTCCTCGTTGACTATTGACATTTCTCATGAAGGCCAGCGCTAGCGTCGTGATTTTGCGTAACTTACCTCATCGCAGCCTTAGCCAATGTCTTTTTATAGTTGCTATCTTGCGTTCGCTCACGCCGCGCCGGTGTTATGACGAGAATTCTCGCGGGTTTTCGAAATTCGAATAGAGAAATAATATCACCAAAATGGGAATAGAAAGTGAGTTCAGTGGATTTGTTTTGTTGTGTTGTGTTTTGAATGTTTTGGATTGGGTTCGGATTTTATAGAAGAAAAAAAAAATTAAGATAAAAATGCTGACTAAACTTCAGTGTGTGATTCTACCCATAAAACTCAACCTTTTTTTCAAGAAACATAGATCGAAATATTAAAAATATGGCTCTCCCTTTGTCGTCAGCGGCTCCAGTCATTTTACTAATGCAACGGAGGACTTATTTTTTTCTTTATATTTTAGCCTTAGTTCCTTGGGGAATGTTGTTCAGTTTCATGGGTCCCTTAAGTTTGATCGGCATATTTTTTTACAACCAGTATTATATTTATCTACAGGAAAGTCCCTTGGTAAGAAATGTAGCAGAACTAAGCGAAAGATAACAAAATGTGTATGATATACTCGGTTATTCCCTCGGCTATCGTTCGTGACTAGAAAATTCTTTATTTGTGATTATAGTAAATATTGCAATAAAAATAAATAAGTTGCAACCTGAGGAGCATATTATTTATAGCTTAAAACATATGTTGTGGTATATTATAGGTCGTATTCGTCATCATCAGCAATAATATAGAATACCTACCTACCATTTTTACCGGTCCAGTAGTACCTACAATAGATTTAAAACCACAATACAAAACTAAATCAAAATAACCTATGTATAGATATACATGAGATAAACTACAGATAATATTTTGAAATTAAGGAAATATCGAAATAGAATACTTACTCAACACTTGTGATATTTAGACCCACATGATGAAATTATGTGTAATAAATACCTAACTTAGTAAAGTGTAGGCTGAATAGTTTCTGTGCTTTGTTGTGCCATAGGATTTCTTATATAATAATAATAACATACAATAGTACTAAGTTATTTAAATATATTCAGAGTTGAGCTAACTAACTTTGACATAGAATTGATTTTATTTGTTATATTTGAAAATTTAATTATTTTATTATAATTTGAACTGTTATTTCATGTTATTTCGAACACAATTTATATTGTAAACGAATAAATAAATTGAACTCGGCTTTTAGGAGTTGTGAAGTAAAATTAACTTGCGTTTGGAAAAAGGAAAAGCTCACAAATGGTATTTATACCAACATGCCTTCAAGTGCCTCTCTAAAACACTTTTCCAGACGATTTAAGCAGTGCCTGGAAAGCATTTCTAACATTACCTACCCACTGACCTAAATTAAAGTTTATCTGTCTCTTTCAGAATGAAAATATTGAAAAAGGACAGGAGATTTATTATCTACGGTTTTCGGTTATTATTTTTGAGTTAACGCGTTATCTGTCAATAATGTATACGCCATGGGTAAAATATAGCGGAAATATGCAAACGCACCCAAACCTTGCGAAAAAAGCGTAAAATCATAGAGTATAAATCTGCTGTTCTTTTACAATCTTATTATTTTAAAACAGATAGATTTTAATTTTAGCTTGAGTCAGTTTAACTTTAGCAACCCAATGTTATCTATTCTTATTATTCTTTTATTTACAGTAGCGCAAGATGTGGAAGAGAAGAAGCCCGAACGGCCGCCGAGCAAGACGGGCAACTCGATCTACCCTATACTCAACAAGTACTCCGAGAAAACCGCCTCTGTCAAAGAACTGACCACTTCTAAAATAAGGTAAACCACCAAAATAATTGTGAAATTTCGCATTTACAGTAATATTTATGCTTATCGAAACATTTTATTATTGAAATTCACGAATTAGAAGAAATCTGAAATTTTATTTCGGGCATTTAAAAATTTGATTTAGTTATTGGTCTTAGAAGAGCGTTGACGAGCAAAGATTTGACTAGTAATCTCAAATTATACTAGAAGAACACAATAGCTAAGATATCAAGTCATTCTAGTTTAAAAACTCTTTATAGGTCCTGACCTGATTATTCCAATTTTCAATTATATTAGGTCTGACAAAATTAGTATACTTTTGCGGAAGCTTTTCCAACCGTTGACAGAAAACTACAACACTGTTATTATTCTATTTTTCAGTTTGCACAAAGAGAATACAGTAAACAAGGAAAGCAGCATACAAAGCACAGTCACGCACACAAACAAAAGCGAGTCGGAGAAGGTGATACACAGTGAGAGTGTCACAGACGGAACACTAGACGGACAAGTAAGTATTTTAACCGCTGATAATAGGCTATAGATAGACTGAAAATTGAAAAAAGAGCATAGTAATTATCAGCTGTTTGTGGACAAATGACTGTATGCGCTAACTGCAATGTTCGCTGGCATATCAATAAATAAAAAAAAAAAAAAAATATGTGCAGTGTGCCAAAATCCTGAGGACATACAGTAAAATCGAAAATATTGTGAACTAGTAAAACGTATAAAAAAAACAATTTAGAATAAGTTGTGTCTATTGAAACGTTAGGAGATAGATACATGGGTTAATTTTCTAGACTCTGTAGCATGCAGCCGCGATAGCGATATATTTTCGTAGCAATTGCTTAGCGTTTACGCAATTCCATTTAAATACCATAATTAGCTTTAACTAGTAAAGTATTTCGATGGAAACTGATTTTTTTTAACTCGCAGGTGAAGAAACCCCCCGTGCCATTGAAGAAGAGTCCAACCCCTACGTCGGGTGTGGGCGGACTGTTCAGCGGACTCAAGAGCAAAATGCTGCCTTCCTCCGAAAAGTAAGTTTTTTTTTTTTTAAGAGTCTTGGCGTAGAAACAAGTCCTTCAGCCGAAATCACTTCACAGTAAGAAGTGTATATCCGTATTGGCTACTTTCCAACTAGTCAAATCAGCAACTTTTTATGAAATGTCAAAAACGCTTTTTTGTATGAAAATTGTGCGTTATGACGTCACATTTTTGTAAATATTAACTACTCAAATCAATAACTTATATACTTTTAACTCGATTATTAAAATCTATGTGCATTTTTTTATAATGATGAATGAAATCCACAATATTTTTAGCCATCAGTTTTAAGTATAAACATTTTGAATTTCTACTTAGAACTCTTCCGACAGTTTCACCCATTGACTCTACTTTCATCATCCACAGAGACAAAGAAAAGGACAAAGAAAAAGACAAGGACAAGGACAAAGACAAGTCCAGCGGCAGCAGCAGCAGCGGCGAGTGGGACCGAGCGGACGGCGCAGCGCAATCGTACAACCTCAACACCTTCGACCACGTGGAGAGACATTCCATACTGAACGACCCAAGGGCCGGCAGGTAACTTTATAGGGCCAACCATGTCACATACGTAATTCTAGATTAGGGTTGCCAGATTTACTGTCGTTGAATCATTGTCATCATGAAATTCATTATGCACAGCGAGCGTAGTTATCACTTTACTGATCGTGATAAATGCGTACGTAGCGAGCGCTGGATTTCTCGCTTTTGATCTAGGTATTTTAACTCATATCGCCAGCGTAGCAAGCGCGAGATTTCACGTTTTTGACCGAGGTACCGAACTAACCGAGTGCGAGATATGTTATTGATACGATCACGTGTTGTTCTGATGTGTTCGTTTTGATTTCTATACATCTCTCTTATAAAACTGACATCAATAATCAAATCCGTTCAAATGTAATCCGTTGTTATTTCAGAGTGAAAGCGCCTCGCCGGCGGCCGCCTAGTCAAGCCTTCCGCGACGATGCGCCTCCACAAACCGGACTTAGCAATGGACATGAAGGTAAAGGTATACTTTTTTGCTTTAGAATACCTACACAGTTTTTACATTTTCTATAGAACATATTTTCTCGTCATTTTTACTACGATAATTTAATCGATAATCACAATCACATCAAGCCTCTCTCTCTGACCTGATATTGTAAACAATGCTCAAGATTATTATCCATTTTATCTTAAAGATAATTGTTTTAATCGATGTACCTGTTTGCTATATTAAAATTGTTATCGATTTACAAGAATTGATAAAGTATTATTTGCGATACAAGTTGGTACAGTTTTCTTAGTCATATTATTTTGTTTGAATTGTTATTCGTTCATGTTGTTTATTGTGCATGTGCTGTTTGAATGATGTAAGTATTTAATAGGAGAGTGTTAAATAAGGTCGCATTTTTGAATTAGTTTAAACTTTTCTTATACTTATCATAGTGTCGCTTATGCGGCGACAATCTGCCAAGTTACTTGGTCAAAAGTCCGATTTAAAACCCGACAACGGTAGCAATTTGGCGTTGCAAACGACACGATTCATGAGAGAACAGAAAGGGATGGCAATAATTTTATTTAAGTCGTGTTCTTACAGAATTAACCCAAATCTGTACAAAGTGCGGAAAAGTCTTAATATTTTAATTTTTTAGTTCCAGCAAATTCATCAGAGAAGCCCCCACCGGCAGATAAAGCCGAGGAGATCAAACCGCGCGCGCGCGAGTGGGAGAAGCATCGCGCGCCGTGGATGGAGGAGCTCAAGCTCAATCAGGCCAAGAAAACCAGCTTCGGAGCTGATGGGAAGTCCAGATCAGTGTCCTCTTCAGACCCTCCCGCCGCCAAGCAGACCACCGGCAGCACTGACAGGTAACACATAGTGTAATAAACCAACTGACTGAAGCAATCGACTAAACCGACCAAGCAAACCATCCTATCAAACCAACAAATCAACCAAACCGACCAACCAACTAACCAAACCAACCAATCAACTGACCAAACCAATCAACTAATCAAACCAACCAACCAACCCAAACCATCCGACCGAATCAAACCATCCTATCAAACCAACTAATCGACCAAACCGACCAACCAACTTATCAAACTAAATAATCAAATCAATCAATTACCAATCAAATCAATCAATGACCAAATTATACAACCGACCAGACTACCAATCAATCAACTAACCAAATACCAAACCATCCGATCAAACCAACCAATCGACTAAACCAACCAACTTACCAAACCAAACAACTGACTAAACCAACCAACTGACCGAACCAAACTATCCGACCGAACCAAACTATCCGACCGAACCAACCGACTCACCCAAACCAACAGACCAATCTACCCGATCAAGTGAGAGAAACATCGCCCGCGACCAAACTAACCAACAAAACTATCGAATAAATCACCCGACCCTTAACTGACCAAATCAAATAACCAAACATACCAATCGACCAATCCAACCAAACCAGCCGCGAGCCGGAAAAACTTATCGGCCAAATTCAGCACTGTGAGTTAGTGTACTCGTAAATTGTGAAACTTGGCCTGCGACTAAAGTATCTACATTTTTCAGGAAAACTCAGTTTTTCTCGGGGGGTAACGCGGTATAAAAATAAGACAATTTGTTGTTACAGGATTCTAGAATGCGGCTTGGAGGAGAAGCGGTCAACACACTCCATGGAAATGTCCCGAAGCACGTCTTCTATCAGCAACAGAATATCAGTTCTCGAGAGCTTCGAAGAGGTAATTACTGACAATGCTCTGCTTTTCTGCAGATATAGAATGAAATCTCTTTACTTCTTTCATATACGTCATACAGGCCCCGTCCAAAAACGGACTAGGAACGATAAAATTTAAAAAAACTTTTTATTGAGCACTTTTTCGTTATTACGCCCAGAGCTGGGAAGTATCTTAATTTCTTGAAGACAGATGGGCATTTGATTAAACTAAATCATCTTTTCTATTCCAGACAAAAACAAGGCATTCCCTAGACTCAACTAAGAAGGAGTCGACGCCGCCACCCCCGCCCACCAGCGAACCACCGAAGAATACCGCACAGTCGCCCACCGCAGCAGGTAAGAAATTACTGAAGTTTCCTGGAATAATAGAAACCGACTTGAGCAACAAAGGTTTAATAATAGAAACCAACTTGAGCAACAAAGGTTTAATAATAGAAACCGACTTGAGCAACAAAGGTTTAATAATAGAAACCAACTTGAGCAGCAAAGTTTTAATAATAGAAACCAACTTGAGCAGCAAAGGTTTAATAATAGAAACCAACTTGAGCAACAAAGGTTTGAATTTGAACCCGGGACCCGGCGATGAGTGGCGCTCTTCTATCTAACCAATTTAACTATCACTAACATGTTTATAGCGCTACGAAATTATTGTACGCCAAAACTTATGCGATGTCAACACCACGTCATGCGTCATCACATCAAAGTATTTTCTGTAATTTTTTTTTATAACACGGTAGTATTTTTGTTTATTGTTATCTTAAGTTTAGACCGCACTTAAAAGTAGCAGCATTTCAGGTATTTCATACATTTTTGTCAACTTTTCTGCGCAGTGTCGCGCCGTGCCGCGTCGCATCAGCTAGGTTCTAGTGCGGTCTAACTTTTAGTCAATGAAAAACTTAAAATAAGTTCTGCAGAGTCCATTATGCCTATATATTTTGTAATCATTCCAGGTCGAACATTCACCACAATGCTGGAAGAACTAAAGAAGCCTTCCCCCTCTCCCACCCCCCCTCACGCCTCCGCCCGCACACACAACGACATCGAGAAATCACCACTGAAAGCTGAACGCACCACCAACGTACACACTACCGAAAAAACCGAGAAACATAGTGAAATTACTAAGCTGTCTTCTGGAATATTCGATAAGACGAGTACAATGGAGAAGATGGAAAAGTCTAGTGAGGAAAGGCCGTCTAGTGTAGTCGGGGATAAGATTAACACGTTGGAGAGGAGAAGGCACGTCAGCGAGCACGAGCATGACGTGTTGGTCGCGCAGCTCAATAATAGGGTGAGTGTTATAATACTTCGATGCTGGACTGGGAGTGAAAGAAAAACATAGAATGTGCCAGCTGCATTTCCTACCGGGCATGCTGTAAAAATCCAGCTAAGGGAATCGAGGGTTTCAGTGTGTTGCAATTTAGGCGATGGGCTGACAACCCGTCACTATAGCAATATACATAATCATCATCTGTACCAACCCTCTAAACTTGTCAGACGTGGCGAAACGGCCTTTGTTTAGGTGTATGTATACAACATGTAACATAAAGGGTATATGCATCGAGAAATGTGTGAATCTACCCATGAAACTGAACAACTTTCCCTAAGGAACATAGGTCGAAAAACGATAAAAAAGTTTTGACTTCCCATACTAAATGCGCTATCAGCTGATGTATTTTGTATAGAAGGTCAATTTTTTTTTTTCGTTTTTCGGCCTATGTTCCTTAAGGAAAGTTGTTCAGTTTCATGGGTAGATTCACACATTTATCGATGCATATACCCTTTATGTTACACGTTGTATATGAGTTATAAGTTTTGAAATTTTTTCGGTGTTATTTGGAACGGGATTATAGTGTAAAAAATTTGCTGACCAGACTTTAGGGTGTGCCCTTGAAACTGAACAAGTTTTCCTAAGTAATTAAATAGGCCGAAATATAAAAAATAATTGCCCTCCCATACAAACGGTGTCAGGGAATCGTTTAGGCCAAATTATTTCGACCTATTCCTTGGGGATAGTTTTACAGTTTCATAGGTAGATTCACACCCTAAAGATTGGTCAGCAAAATTTTTTTATTCCCGGTATTTATCGTTACCTCAACATTTCGGAACGGTTGAACGCTCCATGGTGAATCACCAGTGGAACTTCTCTATCTCGGCTATTTTTGACTATCTCGGCAGTCACTCCGATACAGACTTAGTCCGAATTTTCAGCGTCTTATCTTCTATTTCCTTTTACAGATAACAAACCTGGAGAAGCTGCTAGAAGTACAAAACGCCAAGTTCACGGCAGCGCTCGAGGAACTAAACACCAAGCTCAGTATGGAGACCGACAAGCGCGTCGCACTGCAGGCACAGCTCGACAAACTTGCCCACTGCGTCACCTCCGTGTAAGATATACTGCTCTCAAGTTCAAGCTAGTAAAGCTTATTCAAAAGAAAGTTAATAACATGAACCATCATTATTGCCTTTCTATAGCGTGACACAGAAGTAAGAGGAAATATCAAACTCAGTATGGCGAGCGAAACTCTCGCGCACTACGTCACCTCCGTGTAAGAAACACTACACTGCTCACTGCTCAAACTTACTATAAGCCGCGCAGATAAAGAAACGATCTGAAAATGGCGGCCGGTCGCTTCGTGATTGGTCCGCTTCGCATGCGTTCTCGCTCTATCTAATAGAGAGTGAGCGAGAACGCATGCGAGCGGCCGCCATTTACAGATCGTTTCTATATGTGCGCGGGTTATAGCGTATTCTACAGGCTCTTAAAAGTGCCGCCAGCACATGCCGCAGAAACTGCAGACCTGACAAAACCAGGTACTTAATGGGGATAAAAACGCAAAGCTAATTGCAGATGGCGCCACTGTTGAGTGTTCCAAAAAAACCAATGAGAAGACACTAAACTGACATTGATATACATTGACAGATTACTGACCAATCACAGGAAAAAGGAACACTCAAAAGTGGCGCCATTTAGTTCTCGGTTTTTAACCCCATTGCCCTCGACCTTTCATCCTTCCCGTGCGTGCCGGCGGCACAATGTTTAGTAGGCTTACATTTTAGATTGCGTATCTACCGTAATTTATCAACTTTAAAAACAATCTAAAACAACAGTTGAGTTCTTACTTTGCTTTTTTATACAAGTATTAGGTCGCCCGCCAAAATGAAATCGAAATGCAAAGTAAGCTACGAATATTTTCACCTATTAGATAATGCAGTGTCTACAATGCTTTTCTTATAATTATTTTAATAGTTATTTTGATCAGATTATGCCAGCTTTTACAGGGTTGCTAAAACTAACTCGAGATTCCGTAGATTGTACTTATTTTAGTCAAATATTTAACGATTTTGCTGACATATATTTTTATGTTTTTTTTTTTTTTGTGTAATGCGTATGTTTATGTAGTCATTTCTAAATATTTTTTGTGCTAATTTTATATACTAGCTTCCTTTCAATGTATATTATGTTATTGTGGTAAATGTTTGGCTAATCGCAGGTTCTAAAATCAGGTTTAGAAAATGACATTTAACATTGAAACATATTCAAGTGTTTAAGTGAATAAGGCCTTTTAAGAATTATTGTATATGCCCAATCGCTTATTTAACACTTTATAGTATTTGTAAATACCTTATGAAGATAATTTTGTTTGTGGTGGTGAAAGATTACAAAATTTGTGCCATGTTAATTGATCAGTGGTCATGCACATTTGTATATTGAGCGAGAATTGTATTTTTTATGTACGTAATATTACAGACGGTAATATTCGAGGATAGGATATAATAATAATAACGCATTGTGATTTTTACATTCCTCTGCATAATGTTAAGATTGTACGTGTTATCGGCCAAAGCATGCTAGGTAGAAATTAACGACTATACTCTACTTGAACTTTACTTTACAAGTTCATAAATAGGAAAAAAATGCTATACTAAATCAGTGTTTAAGTATGATAAAAAATATTAAAACACTGATTTAAGCATGGTAAAAAGTATTTCCTAAAAACTTGATCGAATACAGATCGATATACAGATCCATCTGGAATAACCCTCAAATGGTTTCAGACGTGGCGGAATGACCTATGTTTAGGTCATTTACGCACTGCCTACCCCATTAGGGATAAAGGCGTGATTATATGTATCTATGTTGATCGAAAAACGAAAAAAAAAACAGGATTGTACGGTAGATAGTTGTAATTCTAACTCCCCCCCCCATATTTGGCCGGTAGCATTATAATATGGACTATTTCAGTTATTGGTCGTTACGTAACCAAAGTTTCGTTTCAATTTGTCTGCTATATGTGCTATAAAGTACATTCAAGAGCCATATTTTACTTATAATGATTAATATATTTTTGTATGTGTACAGAAATTACCTATGTATTATTTAGATAACTCTGTACCTTTTTGTAAAACATATCCTAATGTTTATTTGACATGTGCTTTTTGTATGTATAACATATTAAAATCGGAGCTATACTGTGACCATCGACTTATAGCCGATTCGAAGTTCGTTATGATTATAGCAAATGGTTTGAAATAATTTCGAATTAAAATCTCTTTTTAGTAGGGATTTAACAACTGCCAAATCGGTTAATACTCGATGATCCTAATATACAAGAATCAATATAATTTGTGACCAGGCTCAGGTTGTGTTTGCCATCCATCGTCTAACTAAATCATGTTTTATAAATTCCGAAATATATTTACATTTTAGGATTGTAACTAATGAAATCACTAACTAAATAAAGATCTATTAGTATTGTAATCTAGAATTTGTATGTTAGCTCTAGGCCGCTATCTGATAAGTTGCATGAGTAAAAGAGACGAAAACATCTACCTGTCCTTTGCTGACACTGGTTTTAAGCTGCCTGGAGCTCTCATAGAAACAATAATTGAATTTTATAATACATATAATAAAAAAATAGTATTATTATTATAACACTAGAGGTTGTAGTTATAGTTGTACGATGTGATATACGTTGCCTAACTTACCGTATTGTAAACATGATTTGCAAATCGCTTACTTCATGGCTTTAATCATATGCACAAAATATTGTCACACGATGTAATTTTTTAAATGTTTTATAAAGCTAAATTGAATTTTTAATACGAGTGAGATGAAGCGCTATGCAAAATTCGGTGTTTAGCATAATTTAAATTTTACATTTATGATTTTGGTTTATATTGAAAATTTATGAATTAAAACTGGTCAAATGCGTGTAGGATAAGTTTTTTATAGGGTTGCAGAGACATTATAAACGAATTTCCTAATAAATACAACTCAGTTTTATTATAAATACGATAACTAGTGCTTCGTTTATTGATGGGACATATATGACTAAATTATATGTCGTTGTTTAACTAAACTAAGGAACCCTAAAAATAGTACGTTTAGGTCTTATGAAAATTCATTCGCGGCTGCACATTTCCATTAAATTCAAGTTATATAAGATATTGTACCTGATGTATGTCAACAGTAATGACTATTATACAACCTAGTAAAATATAGCTTCAGTGTTATTTAAATTCAAGTAATAATGCTTGTTATAACTTTGTATTTACTATTTTACACGTTTTGTATAAAAAGAAGCGAAATTACTTGTTTATGTAGGGTTTACGACGCGGCATTTACGTGTCTTTATTAGAACAGCGCCATTTTAATAAAATGAAACTATCACGTAGAACGGGATTGAAAATGGCGACCGTTGTTGGCATGTCTTTTTTCGTAATAGAATGTGAGCGAGGGACAGATATGAGGGCCGCCATTTTGGATTCAATTTTCCGTTACACTCATGCTCAAGTTAAAATATCGCAGAAATCAAGCAGAAATCAATCATTATTGCATGCGATTGTACCGTTTGAAATTACCTGCGCTGTTGCATGCAATGAGAATGTAAAATGAAATACTATTATGTCAGCTGATTACCCTATCAAGCCAACAATTGCATTTACTTTAGTTCTTGATGTACATACATAAACTATACATAACACGAACTGGGTATTTTAAATATTGTACATACAGAGCTTTGGAAAGTACATATTAAAATATAGAAAGAGGTTTATATGATAAACCGTAGATAACGATGTATGATATAGGACAATTTTTGATGTAATTTTTAGTACTTAATTTATTTTCATGTACGCTGTACCTATTACTTTCATGCATTCCTAAGGTCTTAACAGTTCAGAATATTCATCATATGAATAATAAATAAATAAATTTATAAATATACTTGTCTTTTTATTTTTTTATTTTTACTTATAGTTTATACAAAAATACTCAATCTACAAGCACAAATATTTTATCGTTCCTTAAAGTTATATTATAAAAATAAATGCATTATATCAATATGGCGTCTCGATCTCATAAAGCATATTATTATGACTAAACTAAGTTTAAAGCGCAAGATTTTACTGTTGTTTTCATCATATAAAAAATATATTTTACCTGATAACTTACTATGAAATCCTGTTTATTTTTTCATATTATCAAACTCTGTGTTAATCGTATGTGTTATAGTTTCAAAACAAACCCTCGCTTTTATCACAAGTCACTGTTGACTATAAACCGATTTCCTTCTGAATGCTTGCCCGTATACTTGTAGTTACATTTGCCGTAGGCTCCTGAAACAAAATGAACATCTAATAAAAAAGGGTTAGACAACTAACATTCTCTGTTAACTTGGCAATTTGTACATTTTATTAATTCCTTCCATTACATTAGATTTAATTCGCGCGGCAAGCATACCAGCTGCACTACTAGTAGTGCAGTTAACAATGAACTGAACTCGACTAGTTAGCCGGTATGGTACGGGTGTAAGGGACAGCGTCCCGCAAACTGAAAGGGGTTGCTCAGTCAACGATACTGAACACATATCACCAGAAATTTTTTTCAGGAAATGAAAAAAAAAATTTTGTTTTTCCATACAAATTGTCTGATCAATGTGGTCATTTTGTATGAAAAAGCAAATTTTTATTTTCATTTCCTGAAAAAAAATCCTGGTGGTAGTTGTTCAGTATCGTTGACTGAGCAACCCCTATAAGTTTGCGGGACGCTGTCCCTTACACCCCGTATAGGTATCTGTACCCTTGTACTATGGTTAGAATCACAATGCTCAAGCAATGCAAAGGGCAGGACAAGCTTATTTCGGAGAAGAGAATCACCTTTGTGTTTGCCCAACGCTGCCAAATCTACAGGCAACGGCCGAAGCGGCGACGTCGGTGCTGGCGCGGGAACTATGACGTCACTGGGCTGCGGGCGCCGCACGCGCGCGAACTCCCCGCGTGTTGCTGCTTCTGCTCGCTCTTTTGCTGACACTCTTCTTGAATCCAGGAAGCGGAGATTGGGCAGCTTGTATATTACGAAGTACCTTTAAGGAAGGGCAAAATGCTGTATAGCCGCTCCGACACCAGCAGATCCAAACAGTCTCTCGTAAGATAAGAGTGCTATAATTATTTTATTTATTATTATTTTTATTTATTAACATAATTTTACATACAATTATTATCTAAACTTATAAAATCGTTTGTCCTTACTGACTGACTGACTGACTGACTGACTGACTGACTGACTGACTGATTCATCAACGCAGAGCCTAAACTACTAAAGCTAGAATCGTTAAACTTAGAGAGCAAGTTTCTCTTATAACGTAACCTCCCACTAAGAAAGGATTTCCGGATTTTCCCTCCCTAAACGGGTAAAAAGGGGGGTTGAAGTTTGTATTAAAGTCCGTCAATTTTGAAGGTAGGATCTTCAAATTTTGTATTTAGGCTAATGATTAAAAAATAATTTATACGTGTTTCAGCATTTTTGTATTTTTCACCCCTAAGAGGGTTAAATAGGGGATGGAAGTTTGTATGGAAATTCTGTCAATTTTGATGGCAGGTCTTCCAATTTTGTTTTTGGGCTAAGGATTAAAAAATAATGAACACGTGTTTCAGCGTTTTTGTATTTTCCACCCCTAAGGGGGTTGAATAGGGGATGGAAGTTTGTATTGGTATTCCGTCAATTTTAAAGGTAGGAACAGCGCGGGAACTCAATCCCACGGGAAAACTCTTGGCTGCGGGTGAAACCGCGGGGCGGAAAGCTAGTGTATTATAATGTACCTCGACAGGTATAGGTACACTTAGAGTATACATAGCAAGGTACACACATACTGCGAAGCGTCTTTGCAACTAACATGTTGCTTTCCCGGAAGAAATTACGCTGCATCGGGCATTGTATTTTAAAGGAACATCAAAAAGGAGACTTTCGTTTAGCCACTTTTCAATCTCCATTAGTACGTAGTCAGATTGCATACCTACTCATATAAGTTCATCATGAAAATCGAAAAGGGGTGATACCATTTCACGCTAACTAGTATTATAAATAAATTGTGTAACATCCGGTCCACCGGGCATCTCAATATTTGTACTTCGCTTGAAAAAATATTTCTGTACACAAACAATCCATGACGCACATTGTTTGAGTTCAACACAAAAGTGCTGTTCTATGCAAAACTGTGCTTGAACGCTTGAACCGTATTTTTTAGCAAAATACATACTTAATCCTGTTTTATTTTGACGAACATCGTTTTATTTTTCTAGTCACGTTTCGTGTTAGCGTGAAAATTTTGGCTGATCTTGTTATTCGCAGAACAAATCAGATTATAGGTCAATTGGGAATCAACTTCAGTACAAGATTAGTATTTGTTTAGAAGACAAATCCACTCAGCATCATTCATTCATACCATTAGCTTGGCGTTTGGCGGACGACGACGGGATGGATTGGCAGTCGGTCGCAGTACGAGAGTTTATTTTCGTAGAGAATATACTTTTCTGACATGCTGGACTGGGAGCTATAAAAACATAGAACGTACCAGCTGCTTCTCTTCCCGCGCATGTTGCTTAGTCTTACAAACCCCACGTAAAGGATACCTATTTCGGATTTTGGGGTCGTATTCCATTTCTTCCCTTTTCATTCAAGGCCATGAATATTTTTACGAAATATCTCTATTAAATGTTAATCTGCAGACACAATATCCATATTAGTGTATTAGATATTAATAATGTTTCTCAGAAAATATTCTAAGTATTTCTTATTGTTAAACGACAACCTACGCGACAAAGCTCTGACTAAATTAATGTAGCGACATAGTAAAACTGATGTCGACATCTTGAAATTGTAAGTTAGTGTCGACAAAATGAAATTACAAGCGCCGCTCTCACTTCAATGTCACCCACGCCTTGATCAAAATAGGCTACATAATTTGTTTGCGTCGCACTTTCATTTGTAGTTAGTAACAAATAATAGCAGCTAAAGACTGTTTTTATTCTAGACTAATATTTATAGACTGTAATGAAAATTTAATTTTATCAAGAATTTTGTAGAAATCACTGAACACCGAAATGGAAGAAATTCTTTAAAATATCCATAACTTTTCCTGCTGCGGACTTACTAACCTATATCGCTGGTAGTCAGAATCGTCCTTGTCCAGATCTGAAAGTTGGTTCGGGCACGCCTTATTGCTGAGCAGGCTGAGGTATGAAAGGGACGGCAGACGATCGCTGATCTTCTCTATCAGCTTTTCTAAATCTGTTATCTGAAGAAAAAAAAACTATATGTAGGTGACTCAATTTTAGTCTACACAGGAAATCATTTAGAGCATATTTTCTAAGCGTATTATAATTAGTGCTTATTCTTTCTTATAACAACCATCGCCGTCACCAGGCTTCGAGCGTTTCCGTGCTTCGAAAGGCACGTTAAGCCATTGGTCCTGACTCCCGGTTAATATGGTAAAAGGGGCCACTGCTATGCATTGGCGGCTTGAAAACTTTGACAGCTGGGTTGGCTACTAACCTGGCATAAAACCTCATCTAGGATTGGGTCTGGTTTCCCTTTTGGGTTGCGGAGGTCAGATGGCAGAGTTCCAGAGAACGAGTATCCTCGTTCAATCCCCTATATTAGACAATTTATTTAATGTGTGTTTTGTGTGGTAAGTATATCACTAATACAATATGTGGTTTATAGGAACGCAGTTTTTTTTTACACCCTGTATAATATCAAGAATGTAAACTAATTGGACATATTTATTAATTACAAGTTATTAATTTATGTTTTTTTGTCCCCGATAAGATAGATAAAATGAAGCTCAATATTTTAGTTGACGCTTATTTTAATAGAATTTGGAGCAAGAATTTGGGTCACCTCCATTAATTACTTTATCCCGTAGTGTGAACCGTTTTAGGGTAGCGGTCCCTAACTGAATATTGGTACATTTTATAAGTTTTATTTAAATCAGCGCCGACGTAAAATTTTTGAAGAAGATAAAATAGAAGAAACTGAAATTTTGAATGGAACGGGACTCGAACCACAACCATAGCTATTTCGTGCCGCAACTTCTAACAACTGAGCTGTCGTATTGCAATTTGATGATCTTCTGTTCGACTTCACACACAACCTTGAACGTTTTGCAGGGAAGTTCATATTAGAATAAATATCCTGAAACCCAGCTGAAACCTTATTTATTTTAGCACGGGGATTAAGGCCCGTATTTATAATCAGCTCTCAAGAGTGACAGCGAGTTTGAGTTTTTATCAGAAATGTCATTTCCGTACAAAACGATATGTCAAATCCATACTTAATATTGCTCTCAATCTAGAGATCGCTTTATAAATACGAGCCTAATTTTGTTTAATGATGCGATATGCACTGGCCTAATTAATAGTTAGAACATTCAGATACAATATGTATTTTGTTAAACCATGCATAAAATATTAGTTTTCATCACGATTTCAGTGTTCATTGTGATCCACCACACGTAAACAACATTTATTTGAACACGAGTTTGGATTTTCACGTTCCGATATTAGTTTGAATATAGGAAGACGCAAATTACATTATTTATTGGTGACGATTCCGACTAACACATGTCTTAACAAAATTAAATGTGCTGCTATCTGTGACTTCCTTGAATTTGAAAAATAAACGAGAAAGAAAACCAACAGCTAACTTTGCGGCGACTGTCAAAATTCGAGCTTTAACAGTAATATATAAATGTCCCTACTATTTAGTTTATTTGTGGTATGAAAAGCATAAGGTACAATCCCCTGTTGTGTACATGTAACTTCTGGGTGAGCTAGCTCCATTCGAATCCGTTTATGTCGTCCCTGAACCCTGACCTAGACTTGAGTAACTGGAGTCAAGAGCAAACCTATTTCTAATGAAAAAAAAAAAAAACAAAAAGAACAAAAGCAGCAATTGATTTTTCCCTTCTTCCAATAATAAGAAACTTACATTATCTTAAAATTAACGTAGATTTGTGTTATTTAGGCTCGTATTAATAAAGCGATCTCAAGATTGAGAGCAATATTGAGTGCGGATTTGACAGGTAATTTTGTACTGGAATGACATTTCTGATACGAACTCAAACTCGCTGTCACTCTTGAAAGCTGATTATAAATACGGGCCTCAGAATCAGGGCCTAGCTTTGTTTCCATGGAAACACGATAATCCACTACGCAGTAATAATTTATCATCAGTATCCCGGTAGCATTTCTAACTGTTACTAACTCGTAGGTATTTGAATTATAGATTCTCTATATCGGATGATCAGCTTACAGCGTATTAGAGCGATAGAGGACCCATGGGTCCCATTTGGGGTGGGATGGGATCTACCTGCTAGTGGTCCACCCCGGGCAACGGCAACACAGGCTTGCCTGTGAATAAGTCCGGCTGAATGATCCCAACAAAGCGGTATTAGGCTCCGCAAGGGGCCGCCTGGCTCGCGACCACCCTCTCACCGGCGCTAAACAGCTTGCTGTGTTCCGTCGGTGCGTGAGACTACCAGCAGTGTCTTAACAGGCGTCTTCTGGGTTAGCTCGCTCCATCGTCGACTCTGTCACGGTCATCGCTGACCTTTGTGTCTAGAGTCAAGAGCTAACCCATTCCAAGTAAAAAACATAATGAAATGTTGAAATTAATCAACTAGCAAAGTGCAACTTGTTTTTTTTATGAATACGGCGTTAGGTAGGTACTTTCTTCGCAACGACAATTTTAAACCTAATATTATTTTCTTTTTAGATTTTTTACATCGTTTTTTATCAGCTTCTTACAATTTTATACGCGTTTAAAACGTATGTAGATAATAATGAAACTGACTGGTGGAACAAATTGCCTTTTAACCTTGTAACGAGACTATAGTGGAATGAAAAATAGTGTCGAACCCACTGATTAGAGAAAGTCGCTGGCTCCATTTACTCTTCTGTGGTCGAACCAGACCTCTTGAGGGCATAAGGTGAAAAAAGTAAATTTATTCTCAGACCACGATCTTATCTCCAACTTTTCCTTAGTAGTTTTTACTTGTAATATCGATTACATGAAAGCCCTATTAATTAGCTTTTTATTATTTTGTCGTAGGTATATATATAAAACGCTTTCTCCGCGCTTAGGAACGGAAAGGGAACTGCTTTTAATTTAGGAATAAATAAAATCAGTAGAACCAGATATGGTTTTCTATACATAAATTATAATGGGCTTACTTTTTAATTATTAAAGTGTACTATTAAAGTGCACTATTATAGTGAACGACACTCCAACCTTCGTAAGCGTATGTTAAAATAACAAAGATAAGTAACATAATAAAATAAATAAGTAACGTAACAAAAGGAATATGAAAGGGCATCTCTACATCCTCAATATAACATTAGCGAGTGTCTAGACGTGCCACTGGTTCTGTTTGAACAAATATCTTTCAAGGAACAAACAAGAAGCTAACTAGGTTAGGTATCACAATATCCTACAAGGTCGCATGAAAAGCTGCGAACTACAAGGTGCTTCAAGTTAAAGATATGGTGACTACAAAACATTCTGGTGTTGCCAGAGGACTGAAAACTCATACATTTTGTGACTATACATAAAGACATAACATAAAATTACGCCTTTATCCTTTGCGAGGTAGGCAGAGTTCAAAAAGAGGAAGCTTTATGGCTTGGTTTTGCATTGCATGCAGTCAATATTTTGAAAAAGTACATTTAATTAATAAAGATGATAGATGTTATGATAGACGTTAACATAGTTACTTTTACCGCGGTAAAATAAACTCATTCTCACGGGCAAAATCATTTTTGCCGCTGGTAAAACCAGCAAAAGCTAGAGTAATATAAAATCTGCAATCCCAATAAAAAATTATGGTAACACAGGGCAATTGAGTCGTAGAAGTGAAGTATTTATCTTACGTAGGTTTCTTCTTTCTATCTGGCAAATTAGGTCGCGTTTACAGGCGTGTTTGTGTTATAGAAAATTCCTGGGAGATATTATAGAAAAAGCGGTACCACTCACGGCTTTTTATATTTTCCCGGTCCACAAGTAGTAAAGTTGTGATTCTCCCGACTGACAAGCTTCTAGTAAAGTTTAATGTAGACAAACAAAACAAACACATAGTTTGATCACATGCATAGTTAAATAGTCATCCGTACATAAGACATATACATTTAAAATTGTTATGTGGCTCAGATAATCCGAATCTCGATCCTTTGTAGAGCAATCTATAATATTGTAGGTTGAGCTTAAAATCGTTTAAAGTTACGTAATTGAAGATAAAAGTAGCGGCTTCCTATACCGGATAAAAGCGATTTTCGTGAAATTGTATTACGTAGCTTGACGGGTTTTGCCTTTCTTTAATCGTTTTAAACAGTTTCCGAAAAGATCAAAGTATTCGATAAAATAGCTTAGGTTAGGTAGACACGAATCACCGCCGTGGCGTAGGCTGTGGCGTAATCGTCGGTTCAAATGTCACTCGTGTGTAAATTAAATGGTTCTTAGTTTCAGGCTTGAAAATTGCTTGGAAACATAAAAGCACAGTGAGTGTCTTTCATAAAAAATACTTAGAACCAAGGTTTATTTGATACCGAGACAAAATATTTTGAAGATTTACTCAAAGTATGAACAAAAAAATAGGAGACGAATACTAGAGATTTTCACGTATTAATGCTACCTCAAAACTAACACAATATAATTTATATAATTAGTCATTAATAATGTAAGTAATAGTCCTTTGCATACCTACGCAGAATTGAATTCGAAAAGTATTGTGAATATGAAAAAAAAAACATAGTACCTACTTAAACCGAAGTCAGCAACTGCCACGTTTATGAAAAACTGATCACATCGTATATTTTATATCTGTCCAATATCAGCTCTTCGACACGTGTGAAACGCTTTTATGAAAATCGAACCGTGTTTATGTGTTGGGTTTATTAGGTAACGTGGCAACTGATTTTTTTTCGGTACCATTATGGGTATTTTACCGTAGAAAGATTTTGTATGATCAGAGGTGACAGAGTAGATAAGCGATATTGAAATGGTAGAAGATCGTTGAGTTCTGCCCGCCGGGTAATAAATGTTACAAAGACTTTCCCGAAATTATTTTCATCATAAATCTGTGGTAGAGGGTTAGGTTTTTTTATGTTATACAGCTACTACTAACCATACAGCCCACCAGATAGTACTAAGTAGCACCGTAGGCTAAAACACCTACTACTATCCCACTATTTCCTAGTGAAATAGCAGAGTGCGTTGCACACCGTGAGACCTAAGCTGGATTGTCTCACGTGCCAGTAATTTCACTGGCTCCCTTGCCCTTCAAACCGAAACACAGAAGTGCGAACACTTCTGCTTGGCGGCAGAAATAAGCAAGAGGTACAAGAGTAGGTCAGAAATAGAAAAGAGAAAATACAAATGCTTACCTGATTATTATTCAGCGACAAGGTCCGTAGCTTCATGAGCCTTGGGAAATTAACTCCGTCGCCTAATTTGTTGTTGTCTAATATCAACTCCTCTAGCCGTGAGAACTGTTCCAGTCCCTTCAATGTCTCGATGCTGTTGTAGCTGTAAAGATGAAATAAAATAGATAAAAAAAGAAAAACGACTAAGAGTATGTAGGATACACCTAGTTAATATAGGGTGCCTTAGGTACTGATATACATACATACATATAATCACGCCTTTATCCCTAACGGGGTAGGCAGAGCGTAAACGACCTAAACAAAGATCGTTCTGCCACGTCTGGCAATTTTTGAGGGTTATTCCAGATAGATCTGTAGTGTAGGTACTAATATGTTACACCTTTTTCAAATGACGTCCGGCAATCTCGTATTCAATCATATATTTTATATGACTGTCACAGATTTAGCCTCAATTTGTAAATATAAATTGCGTCCGATTCACTTTGAATTAAAAAATGTATAATTAAAAGCTGGGAGTGTTACCTATATTTTACCCGCTATATGTATTAATTACTAAAACGATAAAATAGTTTTCATTGTAGTTTTTATATTTATACAAATTAAATAAAACATTTTTAGGAATAACGCGAGCTAACACGTGCCAATCATAACAAAATCTAAAAAGTACCTATATAGGTATATTGAGCAAGAAACATTTAATTTATTTCAAAGAAAGCTTAACTTGATGTCATACAACCTATACAACGTTACCTTACTCTACTTACCTACAATATGAAAAAAAATATTACAATGATAGAATGATCAAAGAGTTCAGACGTAAGAGATTTAACATTTGCTATATAACCGAACGCATCAGTGATTTATTACGAACAATCTACGACGAAAAATCTAAGAGGCAAAGATGTGAATTGGAGAAGATTACGCAAGTCGACTTTCCCTTGCCTGTAAAAATATCTTCAAATATCAGAGCTTTGAAGTCTGCAGCCTGTCTGATTGGTCTGACTTCAGTCTTTGCTGTGATAATACGTGACATACACACATACATAAAGTCACGCTTTTATCCCTTACGGGGTAGGCTGAGCGTAAAACGCCCAGTTAAAGGCGTTTTCGCCACATCTGAGAAATATTGAGGGCAATTTTAGATCGTAATGTGTATCGCTAATAGAGACGGGTTGTCAACCCATATCGTTGTTCGACTCGAAAATCCACTCGCTAAGAAGAAGAAGAAGCCCATATCGTCTAAATAACAATACAACCCTTGAATCTCTTTTGCTGACTTCTCTACAGCATGTCTGGGAAGAAAGGCAGCTGAAACATTCTATGTTTTTCTATCGCTCCTAGTCCAGCATGGAAGAAAATAGTCGATTAATTTTTTTTAAATTATGCAATATTGTATAAAATCGCAATATATCTGGCACGACTAATCAACATATTTCACCAATCACAGTAGGTACGAAAATATTACACATTTACTTTCGTACAGTAAGAAAAGGTTACGTGTTCTACTCTTGTAAAGGTCTATGCTATAAAAGGATTCACCAACACCATCTTTTAACGTTATCACTTTTCTTCTTTCCTTATCAGACGCCTCATTTATCAGAAGCATAAATTTTGACCAGAAGCGATTGCATTGTAATTTGAAACAAGTCAAATAATAAACTTCCGGACCCTTTTGTTCTCAATATCACGTTTTATTGTTGGCTTTATGAACTGCGAAAGTGATAAAAACGGATTAATTTGTTCGTCGTTTAAATCGTTAAGATCGTTTAAGGGTTTTGAATGCCTGTTGGTTGAACAACTTTTGTCCTAAATGGCGTTGGAAATTACAAGTTAAAACGTGAAAGGGGTTTGAACATGCGACCTCAGTCTGAACCCTTACACCCCAATTCTTGTACGGTCACTGAGTCTCAAAGCAGTCACTAGCTTGACCTACAATCAATCACTCGAATATTTCGTAAGACATAAATCTGACTTTTATCTAGTAAAAAAATATAATAAGTATATACGTAGCAAGGATAGTACCTTGCTATGGCATAGAGCCGCCAGAATAACAGCTACACATCAATCTAATTAAGTGCTTCGAGGTTACTTCCTTAGCTAGCTTAATTAGTCTAGGTTTACTTATTTTTTCCCTATCAGTTTTTTTCCAAGGTTTTTTTAACATACCTACTAATTGTTCTATACCACGTAATAAAATTAACAAAATTTTACACACTTTCTATAATCCAATTGAATGACATTTAATCGTTAAATCAATGACGTCTATTGGACAAATATTTTGATGTAAATTCCTGTTTACCTGCAAAATATTTGACTACTATGTCCAAACTTTCAGGAGGTCATCCCTGACATGCAATATATAAAAAATCTGTCATAAGTATTCGATACTATATTTTTGTGAATACATAAGTAATATTACCTTTAATGTACAGACACACTTCTTTACCTATACTCCTTTTCACAGACTATTTAGTTTTTTTTTAATATTATTTTATTTGGTTCGCTTTTCTTACAATCATGTTCATGATACACAACTTACAATGGTTATTTAGTTAGGTATAGCTTCTGTATTTAGGCAATGGTTCGGAAATAAACCCTTCACGACTGTTATTTATGACTGCTAATACCCGGTCTGCTATCGCTTCCATGGATATTAGGATAAGGAATACAATTAATGGACAGCGGCATCCTGTTATTTAATGCTTAAACAAGTCGCTAAGCTTCGAATATAAAAGGATATATTAACCCTGAAAGAGGTCAAAATACTCATAAAATAAAACAACTTTTCCCATCAAGCATGGATCGAAATATAAATACATACATACATACATATAATCACGCCTTTTTCCCTAATGGGGTAGGCAGAGCGTAAACAACCTAAACATAGGTCGTTCCGCCACGTCTGACAAGTTTTGAGGGTTATTCCAGATAGATCTTTATATTGCTATTATAGTGACAGGTTGTCAGCCCATCGCCTACATTACAATACTGAAACCCTTGAATCCCTTAGCTGGTTTTTACAGCATGCCCGGGAGGAGATGCAGCTGGCACATTCTATGTGTTTCTATCACTCCCAGTCCAGCATGGAAGTATAAATGGTATCCTATAAATCAATCTGCTAAATATATTTTAATAAATCGACACGTGTTTCTTGGAGAAATTTTATCAATTTCATACGTAGGTCCATCCTAAAAATATAGTCCGCATTTTTTTTACTTTTACTCATATTTATGTAGGTCTGCCTGTATAAAATTAATGTATAAAACGTGCTTAATCTTATGTTGAAAGGGTCCTGCGCTAACCAGGAAATGTACCTATGGATGAAACCCTTTTGAGGGACTTCCCTAACTAAACAACATACTCTAATGGCCAGCTCATTCCAAAAGATTGGAATCTCGTGCGATGTGGTGTGTGTGGAATGGTCTAGTGTTGTCAAACAAACGATAGCACAACAATCGATAGTACAATTGATAGGCCTATCGATAATATCGATAGTACAACTTTATCATTAGTATTAATTACCAACGATACTATCGATTATCGATAGTAGGTATTGCTCTTCGATATTGCACAAGTCATCTTTACTATCGGTACTATTGATTGTCCATTATATTCTAAGTCTAACTTAACTATACTCTCGATAGTATCGATACTATTTTTACTATATCGATAGTATCTAATCTAGTAATACGAAAACAATCGATAGCTATCCTATCGATTGTTCAATCGATAGTGCCCTATCGATCGATAACACTAGAATAGTGTGGATCCCGCTTCCATAGAGTTTGAAAAGATATGTATAGCTACTGATACGATCAGCCTAGATGTGGTCTGTTTATCTTACATTACAGTGCTCTTTCATGTTTTAAAACATACATTGAAGGAGACCAGTAATTTCGCTGAGTGGTATGCACACTATACAGGGTGTTAATTTAATTGCGTGCCATAGCTTACTGTTTTGGTAAGGATAAAGGATCACATAAGGATATTTAAAAAATCCTTTTCTAATAAAAAATAACTTTAAAAGTACGTAGGATTTTTTCCATTTTTCATAAAATCTTATGTCGATACTAAAGCACCCTTTAACAGTAACACCCTGTATAGCTCATTTGTATTGAGCAACGACACGGATCGCCTGAATCGTGGCTGCAACTTGTGAACTTTCTGGTTTCTGTATTTTCTATGTTCTAAAATGCCGGTCTAGAAGTGATTCACGTTTGTAGGACCACCGCTCGAAAGTTTGAAAGTAGTATAAATAAATACAGAAACAGGTGTAGATAATACTTTTCTCAAAGTGTTGGAAAGAAATACGAGCAGTAACTTATTAGACGCAGCAGATGTGGCCATTTTTTACGACTTTCATAATAATGTGAGCTTCTCACCGCCATCTCATGTCGAAACTTTCAATTCGAAATAATTTGGAGAATCTTTTATAGTAGTCAATTGTTATTCAGGTTGTTTATTTTGTCTAAGTTTTCTAGCTGCGAAGATCCTAACTTGACTGAACCAGCATTTTTGCTTGTACAGTCAGCAAAGGAGATATCTGGGCAGGGCCGTTTAAACCGGATAAAATTATTTCAGGAGGTTATTAAGGGTTTGTCATGAAAATTCGTATATTTGCACAATTTATTTACTGCAACAAATAACGGAATTTCATGAAAATCCATAATTTTATGCGCTTCAAGCTTGGTTGACTATACTATGAAGTAATTTGCAAAGAGTAATTTGTGGCTTAACTAACACTTCATGCGTGTACGGTAGGACAAAACATTCATGACTAACATTTGTCATGCGTAAGGGTTGAAAACAGACGTTAGTTACAACTAGTTTTAGCAGATGTAACACGATTTACATAATCAGAAGCTCTGCTCTGCATCGTTAATTTCGAAACACTATTTTATTGTGATCTCTGACCCTACCTATATTACAATAACGTAAAAGTTTACCAAAAATATTAAGGGGTTTCCATTATATTAAGAGGCTCAAGTAATTTTGTGAGAGAGTAATTTTTTTTTATGTTTTGATCTATATTTTTTTGAGAAAGTTGTTCAGTTTCGTTGGTAGGTTCAGTTTGGGCAGCAATTTTCTTTTGCTCCCGGTATATCAACTTTTTGATCAGTAAATAATCACACTTCACAAAAGAGCTAGGCAGTAACGTTTTTTAAACATCTCTGCCTCTGTGGTCTAGTGGTCTAAGCTGTGGGCTTACGATCCGGAGGTCCTGGGTTCGATTCCCAGGGGGGGAACACAAAGTTGATATGTGTCAATTTATCACTTTGTGATGTTTTCCCCAGTTTGGTTAGGACATTGCAGGCTGAATCACCTGATTGTCCGAAAAGAAAAAAGATTCCGTGCTTCGGAGGGCACGTTAAGCCGTCGGTCCCGGTCGCTGTCTTTGATAGTGGTCGATACTGAAACCATGTCAGAGGCCTATAACTGTGCTACTAGGCGGTTTGAAAACTCTGACACCAGGGTTTATCGGGTCGTTGTTCGACTCGAAAATCCACTCGCTAAGAAGAAGAAGAAGAACATCTTTGACGCTCTACCTAGCTTGTTAGAAGTAGACGTGTTGCTAAGTAAACTGGGCGCCTCTTTAAATTTTATCTGTACCTACTTATGAAGCAAATTTAAGTTTTCGGTCTCGTGAACACTAGCTCATATAAACTCGAGAATGTTCATCTAAATATGTACCAAACAAGGAGAAGCGTAGGTCATTTCAAATTAAAATTGAATGAGAAATTATTTCAGTACGGAGCATCGAGTTCATGAATCGGCAATAAGGAGATCTTAGAAGCGATTATCTTCTAAATAAGAGTCGTTGTCTTCATCATCTATTTTATCTTAATAATATCTTAGTTATGACTTAATAATTCGGCAGGTATCTACTATTGCTAATAGATAAGTTGTTTTTTTGAGCGGATTTGAGGTTTTTAGGGTGTATTGTAAATTGCGTACATTTGTTCTTCAGCAAATTCATTTTTACATGTCACCGTAGAATATCTAAACTTCAAACAGAATTTATAATATGAACCTAATGTAGGAAGCATAATTAATTTTAACAAGAGTTTACAATTTACCATGATAGGTATTACCTATAAAATAATGAAAATATACCGACTTCAAAGTAATTGACTCGTGTCCAGTAAGCATTTACTTGGTCACGACAAGGGCGGTTTAAACGGTTCAAGCTGTAAGTATAGTGCATAAGTACAGTTCGTAAGTTGAAACGTGTAAACGGTTCTGCTAGGCTTTCAAGTTGAAGTTCAAGTTGCCTTTCAAGCCACATGTACCAACTTACCAACTTGAATACAAGTGCTCTACTTATCAACTGTCCTAATGTAAACCGTCCTACAGAAGGGATATTTTTTTATTTCATTGAGTCGCGAGATAACTAACCCAAGGTGTCGGAAGCTAGTGTTCATAAATTGCTTCCTTTTCGTGTCGCACCGCAGGGTAAGGTAATACGACCTCAGTAATTTCAATTTGCATATTGGAAAGGGAAATTTAGGTACTAATTCCTAACAAAATATGCTTATATCATGGCTTATACGCCTAAATAGGCTTCTGAACTGAGAGACAGGCTTTGATAAATACATTTGCATATGTATTGGGTGGCCCTGAATTTGTGATCCCTTGTAACGTAATAATTAATTGGTACCCAGGATTGGTACGCATAAATTTAGTAAGTAGGTACAGTAGGTAACGCGTAGCTATGTTGAAACAAAATTTGATGGTGTCTACGCGCATGGATGAGCCAAATGCGAGATTTATAAAGGACAACATAATTATGCTATAGTAAAAAAAAACATTCTAAATATACTCCGTATTTTTAACGTTGCGTTATCGATAAATAGCAACATGATTTGCGGTACAGCTTTTTCTTTGCAACTTAGCAGAGGCTCTTTCGGAACCGCGGACAATAACCTTGTTGCAAAAAAAATTGTGGTTGACTTTGTTTAAAGTTGTAAAGAAAAAGCAGTTTATGAGCCGCAAAACATGTCGGTATCGATAACGCAACGTTAAAAAACTGAGTATACCTATTCATTTTGCACAAGGAAAGCTTAGATTTTTTGTGCTATACCCCAAAGTTATCCTCAAACCCTAACACTGAGTATAGTCCTAACTACCCCAGGGAATGCCCTATATTAAAACTTTCTAAATCATTTTCTAACTAGGACGCAAACGGGTATAGGTACCTCAACATACAGGCTGTTAGTTTACTGAAACTCAAATAGAAAGTACTTCAAAAACACTGATAGCAGGATACATTGATATGTTCTTGACTTAATCGATAACGTGCCAAGAAAGTTAAATATAATATCAATATTGTATTCGGAGGTACGCTCTGCTTTGCAGAAATATTTAATTAAGTACCTACCTAAGAAAAAAAACTGCCTTCTTCATACAAATGCGCACCTCCTCTCCTATGATGTTTTAATTTGTATAGAAAAGGCAAAATATTTATCCGAGCTAAATTTTTTGTGCTCTGGGAAATTTGTTTTTTATCTTACAATGTGGTTTAAAGGAATGAACTAACTTTTTTACACCCTGTATAACAACACTACTAGAAAATAAGAGCGTTTAATTCGCACTTACCTTAAATCTAGATACTGCACTTTGGGCCCGTACATTTTCCATAGTGCCGGAGGTATTTTCTGACAATCTTGGCCACAGTAGCTCAACTGAAACAATAAAAATAAAAGTACTTAATCCTACAACAGAACCTAAATAATGTCATGTACTTCTTTGTTTCTCTTTCGGTATAAAATTGTAAGTTGTAAAAGAAGACGAAATAAGATGAGTTTGAAAATGGGCAATCACTTAAAATCATTCTTTTTCAAAAACTTTACAAAAGATAATTGTGAATCAAGTCAAAGTAAATTTTGTGAAATAAATAACTCGTCTTTCAAACCGAGGGTTTACTCGTGGCTTCATCTGATTTCCTGCGGTGAACAGTTGTTTTTGAGGATTGTTACAGAAATTACTTATTTATTAATTAAGTAGTTTTTGAGTCCAGTTTTCTGCTCGTAATATTAAGAAGAGATTCTAAGAAATTAGATAAAAGGATGAAATCATTCCAATCGTTGACTCTCGAAATTGTCCCATAAAAGAGTTCGATTGTAAATTTAAGTTTTCAATTCATTAAACGGAAATCACTAACTTTTCATTTGGATCGAAGTGCCTTAGTAGAATCGTTGAGACATAAATGATTCTGGAAATTGAGATTCGATCAATTCTGGAAACTCACTCGGGTGGAATTTGATTTCCGACGGATATTTTGCCTATTCTTATACGACAATCGCTTTCCTTTTTGTACAACAAAGTGACAAACGAGCGAGGATTAGGTCTTCGTTTTGTCTGATATACCGATGGTACATTCCATGTTTTTTATTACTCTCAGACTACCATGGAAACTCTTTTAGGATATTCTGATCTTATGTTTTAAATTTGATCGACTGTTATTTCTTGTTTCAGAGTAAGTTAGAGTAACGAACTGTTTCTAACAGGAGAAAACAAGACAGGTCAGAGGCTTCAAAATCTCTGACACTGAGATAATTCGTCAATCAAACAACTAAAAACAAAAATCAGACCATTGCAATTAATACTAACATAATACTAACTGACAGCCATCTGGCTTCTGCAGCCCAGAAACACAGGCTAAATCATTTTAGCTTAGCATTGGCTATCAAAACTCTTCCAAATGGCTTAAGAGATATGTTCCAAATGTAGGGAGAGTTCGAAAATGAGGACAGGATCGTAACTAAAACAAGGTAAAGAGGCCAAATACTGAATCTCGATCTTTTTTACAGACCACAGGCTTTAACTGACTTTATTAGCTTCATACGGGCAAATCCAATGTACCTATTTATTAGCTATGGTAAAAGATGATACAAAAATTTTAAATAGCTTAAAGGCAACGAAACTTAAAGAGCCAAAAGGATATTTTTCACAGTTAATCCAATCAACGAATACCTAATAGATTTCTAGAAGTAGATTTTTTATGCTTTCTATAATTCTTATAATTTACGATTTCTGTCTGTTTTCCAGTAACGGAGGAACTAAAATTAGAGTAATTTTCAGTGATGGAATACCATGTCTGTAGGAATATGTAGGGAAGTCCGTCTACAGGGCAACTCCGTCACTTATAACTTCAGCATTTAAATAAGAGCGCGGATTACTTTGTAGTCGATAAAACCAGTATTGTGGTGTTAGTTCAAATCACATGGCGCTTGTAGCATTATGAGGCTAGAAAAAAGAAAATAGCCATTATTTTGTGACGGTGTGCCGGTCTTACCCTGTATAATGAAATATGCCGGACTTCCCCACATTGACCTTATAAAGTTTTGGAATAAAGTAAGATTTGACACAGATTGATGAATACATCATCCGTCTTCCATCACGCATTGTATCCACCCTTCGTTCGTAAAAGTATGAAAAACAACCTGCAGATTTTATTTTATTTAGAGGTAAGGTAGGGCGGGATTGTGTGACAGCAAAGCAAAAAAGGGGAGGTTTGATAAATCGGAAGAATTTGTCACTCAAATTTACGATACTTCCAAGTATTCTAAACTACATACCTATTTGAATACCAGAAATATGTGAGGACTAACGACGTTCAACACAAGGCGGTTCGTTTATTATGTACCAAACAACATCATCCTTTCAACAGTCAACTGCTAACCTATTAAATGGGCCTTCCTCAATTGAATGATAGTTGCCTGAGACCTAGACCTGATCCCGAAAGTAAAAGCTGCATGGCTTTATCGCTAAGGTACTTATTAACTCTAAAGGTTACGTTATTTCCCAAGCACCATTATTAATTATCTATAGACAGCACTGTAAACGTACACTGTCTACCGTTAATAACGTAACAAAATGTGCGATCGTTCATAAAGTCGCATGTAAAAACGCTCGTAAAACAGGAGCCCCGTATCCGATAGCAAGGACATAAAATATTTACCGCCGCCGCCCTCCAAATCTGACCGGTAGTAATACTTTACTACTGTAACGATAAGAAGTAAGTATAATGGGGTTAGCACGGATACGGCGGAGCGGGAAGCGGCGCGACAGAAGCACAGAATATAAGAGTGTATGATGGTATGGACCTAAGTAGTGCTAGTTCTATCCTGTGTGAAACGAAAAGAATTGTGTTACTACTTGTTTGGTAGAGTCTTCTTCAGGGCATGCGTAGATAAGGGCCTTTCGTGTACTGAAATCGATGCGCACACGCATACGCATTTAAATAATTATTTATTAGATACTTAATTTCGCATTTTTACCAACCATTTTTGTATTGCAAACGCGGTTTTTTTTAAACCTTTAAAACATACAACTTTCGCAATACCTACTTTATCCCCTACCAATAAAAAACAATATTTCAAATTGTACGCGCGACTTTGCAAGTCGAATTTCACGCCGCCGCCTGTGTCCGTATCCGAGCCGAAAAACAGGGATCCGTAGTTGTAAACGAACACGTATATCCTCGCCAAGGGTAATTATTTTGCTCTGATATGTTGCGTCTAGGTCAAGATTAGTCTGACAAGTATTGCGTTGGTAGTAGGTACGTGTAACTTACGAAACACGCACAAAGATAACATTCGCGCAATTAATCCATACTTAATATTATAAATCCGAAAATAACTCTGTATGTCTGTGTGTTCGTTTGTTACTCTTTCACGCCTAAACGGCTGAACGAATTTTGGTGAAATTTGGCATGGTGATAGATGGTAACTTAGAGACGGACATAGGCTACTTTTTACCGCAGGTGTGCCGCAGGTAAATATCGCATTACCACGGGAAAAAAAAATCACATGGTACTTCGATAATACAGATTGGCTATGGTTGGGAATTAAAACAGGCTAACATTTACCGTGAAAAATACGTCATTTCCACGGGAAAAATCATTTAGCCGAGGGTGAATCCGCGGGGCAGAAATTAAGCTAGTACATAATAATTAATGTAAATTATAATCTATTCGATTGAAAGCTCTACCAAGTTCTCGACGTATCAAACAGGATCAGAAAATGGGCTACTATTCTAATAGGTTACTATAAATAAATCTTCTCTATAGCAAACATAAGTACCGCACTATTAGCCTTATGTTTGAACTAATTAATACCTGTATCCAGTTGTATACATCGGAGTCTGCCTCCATAACCACATTGACATGCGAAAATACTTCCACATCACTTTTAACTTCACTTTTCCTACATGACGTCATCAAATCCAGGCTATAATTATATCTTGATCGCGACGGAGTCGTTTGTGTTCTGTCTTCTCTTATAAGACTTAAAAGCCCTCCATATTTGGTTAGAACTATCATCCATTTGATTATAGCAAAAGGGAACATATATGACTCTACAAAGGAGCATAGTACAATGCTAATGTTCAATATGTTGAATATATTATTGGGTATTTGTCTGAATAGATATTGCGTATTTACAGGCATGGCTGCTTTAGTAAATAATTGGATTGAATCAATTGGAACAGGCGTGAGTGAGCATAAATTGATATTTACTGATTGGGTCTGTTTGGTAGAATTAATTTGTATTTAACACTTTAAAATTGTTTTGTTATTTCAGTTTAAACTTGTTACACCATGAACATGTTAAACATTTTAAAGTTTTCAAAATATTCAGTTTCTGATGCATTTTATTTTATCACTACACAGCAAGAAACCAGTCTGCAATATGAAAGTCTTAATACTAAACCGTAGCGAGCTATAATACCTAGGTAATTTAATAAAGTATTATGTCAGTGGAGCAGACCAGTCAGTATAAGTACTTTGTGTAAGGATTTACTGTTAATAGAATGAGTTACATAACTGTTATATTTATAGGTCATACTCATACTTGTTTATAGAACTAGGATAAAAAATTCTTAATTAAATTGATTTTAATATATTATTATTATTATTGAAATGAATCCAATATCTTATGATTAAGGAATGTGAATGATAATGAAGACTCTGTGTAAACTTGTAAATATTACAATTAGGCAAAGTAAATTCATTACAGATGTATTATCTTATACTCTTGCAAAGTATATGAGAATAACTTAATTATTTACTTTGTTGTTAATTTCCTATGATACCGCATTGGTACAACAAAAAGAACTGAAGATACTTTATTCCATATTCTCCTGTTCTGCTCCACAGTCTTTGCTTGTTCTCAGGTGGCTAGGGTAATTTCCCTCCAAATGAAAAGGAGTTATAAATTATTAAAAATAATTTACTCTTGACACTAGTCAAGGCTAGTCTCAACAGAAATAATGGTACAAATTCGTAAATGCAAACATCACAACTTAACTAACCAACTCAACTCTAACTCTACACCCGTCATTTTTCATCATGAGAGAACAGAAATGAACGGCAATCGAATTGATAAAGTAAGCTCAAGTAGCTTCAAAGGCACACCTATACACAAACCAACAAAACATAGCAACATTCTTTAATAAAGGACTTTAGTTTTAAATAACGACAGTCTAGAAAGAAAAAAAGAAAAAAGCATTTATTTGGTACCATAGTTATTGCAAATTAGTCAAATTAAAAACTAAATAGCCTAATAGCTGAACTCGATACCAAAAAGGTTCCCAGCTCAGCATACTAATTAGTATATCAATGTTCAAAAGGCTAAAACTAAAATTATCCAAAGGTAACCTGATAGCAATCACTATTAATATACCTAAGATAGTACAAATACCTACCTACAATGCAAATCTAGGGCATGATTAGTGGATGGATAGATACCTATTATACAACACCTATGCTAAACAAGTACTTAACAACTAAGTAATATATTACTAAGTCGATGATAACATTTATTTAATAAACAACAGTGAAGTTTATGTCCTATTGGATTCACAGTATCCGAGGAGTATTTATAGCATGCAATGATATACTCAGCATAAATCAATAAATCAAATCTATAAAAGGGAAGTTGTACAAGTGTTTATATTTTTTAAGTACATAGTAAACAAGATTAGGTACCTACCTTAATAAGTTGTAATGTAAACTAAAGCTTATGTTGCTTAAAATATTGTATAATATTGGTGCTAAGTACACCTACTCATTATGTACATGGAAAATAAAACTTATAGTGGTAAAACTAAGAATAAAATTGATAAAGACATAGAATAACACTCACCCGATTGTTTTGAAATGATAACGCAAAGTTATTAACGTGACTCTCTTCCATTTCTATTATACTGTGGTTAGTTTTAACTGTGTATGGTAACTTGTCACGATTATAAACTAATTTATTCAAATTCTTTTAAAGAAAAACTTGAAATACAAGTACAAAACTCACGAAACTCAAGCGAAACTCATTAGTAACTACGTTTCGTTTTACGGTATGTTGATATAAACCGTTTGTCCAAAATAAAATCATGTAAGAGCATGTAAGTTTTGTTTTGCAAGGAACTGTCAAAATTTCTTTGTAGTTTACTTGCGTTTGACGGAACGTAAAAGTGACATTACTAGAGCTGCACCAAAAATACTTTAATCAGTAGGTATGTTAGTACTTAGTAGCAGCTACTTCATAGTTGCTCACACACAGTACGAAGTTACGGCATGCATTTTACTTATGTAGTTTTACCATAAATAAAATATACAAAATATCTCTCTTATTACTCCTCATTTCCTCGTTCGTCCGAATATAGGTACTACTAACACGCAACAAGAGCCTGCAGAATAATGTAAAGCAAACGTTCATGTCAAACATGTCAAAGAAAAAAGTAAGGCGTTAAGGTCATGATTAAAACTTTTTCTAATAATTGCTGTAACTACTTAATTACTTCTGACAAAATGCTCTAGAATTTTTCTTTAGTAGGTAATGTAAATTCAGTTAATATAAATTGTTCTAGAGCCGGAAGGGATACACAAAAAGGTTTACCTCCGCCCCTAAGTTAAATTTCCGGTTATTTATCTGGTTTTTCAATTAAATCCTTTATTATTCGTTTCATGAATTAAAATAAGAAGGCACGGCAACCTTTATACAAATTCTGAAAAATTTGTCAGACGTGGTGGAACAACCTTTGTTTAGTTAGGTCATTGACGCTCTGCCTTCCCCATAACATTAAGACGTGATATTTGTGTATAGGTACTACTCGTAAAACATGGCTTAGATGAATCAAAATGAATTTTCTGTCCGTGTCGTGTCGGCATAACATGTAGTTTTTTATTTCAATCTACCTGTCTTTAAATCTTTTTCCAATTTTATATTTCACTTTGTCTAAAAGAATCAAGGAAGTAATATTAACGGACTTTCAGTTCATAATGGATAGCCATTCATAATTTTATTTATCCTTATCTTCTACATACCTATCGTACCGGTTTTGTATGGGAGTCATTTTTTTTCTTGTAAGAATTTCTTTGAGAAAGTTGTTCAGTTTCATTGACTTAACAACCCCTATCAGTTCGCATTAAGATTACATCTCATTATCGGTTTCCCTTAAACGTAACGGTTTACCTTAAGAGAACCTACACATTACAGCCGAGCTAATGCACATTATAGCGAAAAACTAAATATTTGACAGCACTTTTAAGTGTAATGTGAGTGCTTTTAAGTACTGATCAAGCAAATAAATAGGTAACTTATATCAAGTATCATGAGATCCGGTCCAACTCGCGCATTTGCCTTGCAAGAGTTCCAAAATTTGAGTGGTACATAACGACTGAATAATCTACATGACCAAGCAAAAATATTACTTGTTTTTTCCCTATCTTGGATTGTGACGCATACCTTGCTATATATGTTTCTGTTTATCATTTTATCACAGCATTTGGAACGTAGCGGCTGGTCTTAGTAGTTTCAAACATGGCTCCCGAAATTAAATACACAAAGGTAAAAAAAATATTGTCAAATTAATTTTTAAGACAAGATAATAATGATATACCTAATGAAAGAATTGTGATGTGATGCCAAATATGTAGTTTTTAACTCTTTTTATTTATTAAAGATTTTTCATAAAAAAGTTTGTGTCAGTTTGTGTTCAAGTGCTAAGTGTTTTTTTGTGATTTTAGTTGTTCATTGACAACAAATGGGTGGACTCGGTGAGCGGCAAAACCTTTGACACGTACTACCCTCATGATGCTTCAGTCATCGCTAAAGTCGCCGAAGGAGATAAAGTAAGTCGCAAGATTATCTCTAAAAAAAATAAGATCCTCTTCTAGATACAGGTGTACGTCGATATGATGTGATAAATGAATACCTACTAAGTACCTATAAGGTTATGTATTTGAATTTTCTATTTAAAGTTTAATTAATTACAAAATATGAGAAACAACAAATCAAAATGTTATACCTTATACAGGATTCGAACCTGCGTCTTTGGAATACCGTATTTTTGGAACACCCCGTATTATAAATTCAAAATATTTAGATATGACACGGCTATGGCAAACCTGGGATTTAATGGGATTTAAGCGTATTTTTCTCTATCTAATGACTGGCAAATTCATTTCGACCTTTGGAACCCATGCCCACCTTAACATAATTAACCTTTGTACCCTTAAAAAAACTAAAAAGTTTAACTTAGTTTTTAATGATATTTCATTATGAACCGATCTATGAGCTTGTAATAAAAATCGAAGCGCTTACATTTGCTTACATAATAGTCTTTTTATCTGAGATTTAAATAAGTCCTTAATCATTAAAGTTAGGGCGAGTAAGGTTGGTGGTTTTGATTGATTTTATTTTATTTCATTAAAGCCTTTCAAAATTAATTTAGTTTTATGTTCTGTATTAGGTTAGTTTCACATAATAATCCAACATGTTTAGAATTTTGTAATTGGTTGTTTGTAAGGCCGCCGTCTTACAGTTTTCAGGTTCAGTATATTAGATAATTCAGTAGGTGTACGATAAGTATGTTGTAATTTTTTTATCAAATTTTTTATCGTTGGTGCAATAATCAATATCTTTAGCAAACCATAAATCGAAAATATACCTATAATTTTCACGAACGTTATTTTATGCCGTACCGGTAGTAAAATGGACTTAGAAGTTAGATCCAGAAAATCCTGTCAAAAACAAATCTGCGCCGCGTGCGCTTCAACAAACAATCGGATACTATACTGGTGGATACGTACTAATTTCTATAGTAATAATGAAATAAAATACGTATTTAATTCCCTAAAATAATTTCATGCTCTCGTATGTACGTTTTATTTCATGGACTAGTAAGATACAGATTCCCGAAAACCAATCGAATAGAGTATATACCTAAGTAATTTAATTATACATGTAAAATTATCTTGATGTTACCAGGCCGACATAGACCTAGCAGTAGCAGCTGCGAAACGCGCCTTCCACCGCAACTCAGAATGGCGGCAGATGGACCCTTCTCAACGCCGCAGGATCATCACTAAATTCTCGGAGCTGATCCTTCGCGATGCCGAGTACCTCGGCTCACTGGAGTCCTACAACAACGGCATGCTGCTGAAGACAGCAAACATGCTGGCACTTGGCGCCTCGAACACTGCTGCATATCTGGGCAGCTTGGCTGACAAGTACCAGGGCGACACTCTTCCAGGAGGTAAATTTGATAGAAAATGATCTTCAAGTTTTGTTACGATAAATGTACTTATTAAGAGTGATTCCAAAATGTCTCATAACAAAAAAATAACATTTCAAAAAGATTGACTGATGATTGATTTGTCAGTCGAAAGCAACGAAGAACAGCTAACATTCCTTAACCCGCTCGCTGTAAACGAAAGCTAAATGGAACGTCCAAATAACAATATTTTTACAGACGGTGATTACTTCTCCTACACGCTAAAGCAACCAGTAGGAGTATGCGGTCTGATCTTGCCCTGGAATGTTCCTATTCTGATGTTCATCAACAAAGTCTGCACTGCAATGGCTGCAGGTGAGTAGAATGTAGAGACTAGTGTCATTAGTGTCATTGGTTTAAAACAAGTGAAACGGTGGTCCTAAATGTTGAAGAACATTATTGTTGACATGAGAGAGCTATTATTATTTAACATATCGTAGGTAGTGGTTCTCAAAATAGTTCCTCCATCATTGAAGTGAAAATGTTGCTCTATATCCCGTTAACTAGCACAAGATGATTCCTAGATATGACGTGTTTTCTGTCTTTCTTTGATCTACGTAAACTCAAGTCTTCTTAACAGTCCCTGTCCCATGAATCATATAATTATGATTCATTGCATTTGATTTTCTATTGTTTTCTGAGCGGGACAGGGAATCGGTTAAAGTTTGGTCTCTTAAACATTTAACATGTTTGCAGGATGCACAATGGTGGTAAAGCCAGCAGAGCAGACCCCACTGACAGCTCTGGCACTCGGGGCTTTGTTAGCGGAAGCCGGTGTACCAGCTGGAGTGGTCAACATCGTCCCCGGCTTTGGAGAAACAGCCGGACATGCGCTAACTCACCACCCTGACGTCGCCAAGATCTCCTTCACTGGCTCCCGAGAGGTGCATAATTATTAAAGTCACAATTAGAAAACAGACAGCAATTTGGGGAAGATGCTTTCAGATGAACCCACGACCTTCGGCGAACCGTGCCGCTGCTCTCACCAACTGAGCTACCATGTCTTCAAATACTCTAGTGAAATAACGCATGTAACGTTAGCGTAGAATGTACATGTATGAATGGAACTACTCAATTCGCCGGAGTATTCGAACATTCGAAGGCATGCTTTCAGTTCTTGATCTGATTTTTACGCTAGAAAAAGAAGAAAATAATTAGCCATTGTAGCAAGTATTTCCTGAGCCAGCAACAATAAAACGTTTCTTGTTCATATTTAGGTTGGCAAAATAATCCAGCAAGCCGGAGGCGCAGTCAACCTGAAGAGAATCACATTGGAGCTTGGTGGCAAGAGCCCTCTCGTCATTATGAACGACGCTAACCGTAAGTGTGATATTCCGTGCACCTACCTTTTAAAATCACCAATCAGATCTGTTAAAGTAAGAGTGACGGTAATGATTATCGGCTCAACTATGGTTACAACGAATATCAGCTCTACCGTTGTTGCAAAGAATGTCTGCTCTATCATTGTTACGAAGAACAGCACCTACTAAACTTATAATGATACCATAAAATTGTTTTCTTTCAACAGTGGACTTAGCTGTGATTGTCGCTGCCTTCGGAGTATTCCAATTATCTGGTCAGATTTGCATCGCAGCTTCTCGCTTGTACGTGCAGTCTGGTATTTACGACGAGTTTGTGAAACGCGCCACTGCGTATGCTCAGAGCATTAAAGTTGGAGACCCTACTAATCCCGATACTCAGCATGGACCTCAGGTTAGTCCCTTTATACCAAAGGCTAATCTTCTTGAAGAATTTAATACGCGGTTCATTCTGAGTCAAGTTCTTAATTGGCTTAATCTATACCAGGTATATACCTATAGAGCTTAAAAAAAATTCATTGGTTTTAAAATGAGGGCAGATAAAGTACTGGTGGTAATATATTTTCAAGTGCCTTATAAAGAAATGATTTTTCTTCCTTATTGAAATAATTCTGTGCAACGGGAAGTCTGGGACTTGATGAGTTCATTTAGCGTGCATTGTTATTTATCGACCTGTGTTATTTATGACAATCTATGAAAATAGTCCCTGTTTGTTTCAATTTTCTTTTGTCTTCGTACCTGCGTACTTTAAATGGAAATCCATTTTTTTTTCTCAACACAGAATATTTACCTATACATAGAAAATATAAAAGCATGTAGCAAATAAAATTAAACACTTAGTTAGAAGCATGGGATCCGACAGTTGTTCGTTGCATCGCTCGAGGCAATGTTTTAAATTTTAAATGCATTAGTGCCTCAACAAATACACCTATTCATTACATTGATGATATTATTATGACGGAGACACAAATAGGAGAAGCTCAATTAATTTGTTATTCAAGGACAAAAACATGTTAAATAAATAATCACAACCAACATTAGCTAATATTTACCATTCTTTGTCATATAAAATTCATCTATCATAAATTTTGTCGTTACCATAAAATTTGTCATAATTATCAAGTACATGACGAAGCATTTTTTTTTATTGAAGGTGGCGTAGATTCCATCAGACACACGTAATTTGAGCATAAGTAATATTCCTTTAACTTTCATTTTCAGACAGATAAAGAAATAGACTTCCTCGGTGGACTTCCCATTTCCTTCGATCCTTATTATATTTTCTTTACAGACGGACGAACCTACAATGAAGAAGATTCTAGAATATATTGATCTCGGTAAGAAGGAAGGTGCCAAGTTGATGTGTGGAGGCAAGCGTATTGGAAACAAGGGATACTATGTTGAACCCACAGTCTTCGCTGATGTCAAAGACAACATGTCGATTGCCAGGGACGAGGTAAGGAAAATCTATTTACCAACAAACATACATACCTACATACATACATTAATCACGCCTTTATCCCTAATGGGCTAGGCAGAGCGTCAAAGACCCAAACAAAGGTCGTTCCGCCACGAAAGACAAGTTTTGAGGGTTGTTTAAAAATATCTGTATAGGTATTGCTGTAGTGGATTCAGCCCATTATTGCCTAAATTACAATAATACAATATATAGCAAGAATCTTTCTTATTATTTTTATCATTATTTTATTTATTTATTTATGAGCCTGTGGTGTTGGTGGTGAAAGGCCTCTCTCCCTTCCTTCCACTTTTCACGATCCATTGATAGTACCCGACATTTTTTTTTATATGCGTCCAATTCATCGTGCCACCTCTTTCGGGGTCGTCCACGTCGCTTTATTGCATTTGGTTCCCATTCGGTGGTAATTTTAGCCCATAGAACATTTGGTATACGGGAGACGTGGCCAGCCCAGTCCCACTTTAAGTAGGCAGCCTTCTGTTCTGAGGTACGTCTATAATTTTTGTTTGGGAACGCAGCACTGAGTTCCGAACTCGGTCAATCAGTTTGACTCCAAGAATGCTGCGCTCCTTTTTTATCATTATCATGTAGAAAATTAATAATATGTTTATTGATGCCTTCTCCCTCAATCCGTTGACAATAGCACACCTAAGTATTTACTGTACTTATCTAGCACTGTTGTTAGAGAATCAATTGCTGTTGTGAGATAAGATAAGGTAAGACATAGATAAAATATAAATATTTAACAAACTACTTAATTTACAAGTAGCGTGGTGATATTCTAAACTGGTAACAATATAGGAAGTTAATCACATTCCCTTTGCTTTTCATCATTTTAAAAAGAAACAATACAGGGTGTTAATTTAATTGCAAAGATAAAATATACATAAATTCAGAAACGGTACGGCACTGGCCTTAAACCTATCAAATTATTTTCAAATAAGTTATTTCTACACTTAATTCATTTTATTACGTTACCTATATTTTATTGTTGATTGTTTGTTTTTCCCTATACAGATCTTTGGCCCGGTGCAAAGCATCATCAAGTTCGAGACGTTGGAAGAGGTCATCGACCGCGCCAATGACACCAACTACGGTTTAGCTGCTGGCATCTTCACCACCAACTTGAACACGGCTCTCCAGTACAGCAAACATGTCGAGGCTGGCACTGTTTGGTAAGTCATTATTATCCTTTTATACCATCATCTAACGCACACGGAAAAAGAGTGGAACTCACTGTCTGTGTTTCCGAATGAATACAACCCCCAACACTTCAAAGTTAAAGTTAACAGGCATCTTCTGGGTAAGTTCGATCCATCGTCGACATCGTCTCTGTCCTTCCCGAACTAGACTGGAGTCAAGAGCAAACCCATTTCTAGAAAAAGAAAAAAAAAACGTTCAATGGAATTTGACAATCGAGACTAACGTGTTTTGCGACTTGTAAATAGCTGTTTGCTCGGAGCAAACATGTGTTTGTTCCGAAATTCGATTTTTTATTTATCTATTAGGAAATTTCATTGAAATTAGACGCTGTATTCTAGTTGATTATGATGAATAACGAGCTCTATCACGCCCTAGTAGTTTTTGGGACCCTGCCTCTTACACCCTGTATATCGTAGAAAAGAATCTACCGTAGACTCTTAATTAGAAATTAAAAAAGAAACGTGTATGGCGTGAGTCCAGGTAATAAGCACAGATCGTAGAAATCACGATTGATGGGGTCAAAAGGTTCTAGGGTAAGAAATACGTAGCGTGGAAAGACGGACGGATGACCTTTTAAAGATTGCGGGTAGCTGTTGGATTAATGTACATCCAATCACTATAAGCTAACACAATTAATATGTTTAGGTTTGTAAACGGAATTCCTCCAAAAGAGTCGAAATCAAACTCTAGTAGTTGACCCTCTTATGTAAATAAATGTACCTAGAGCACCTAGCCTAACCAGCAACGCTTTATAAACATCTAAGTAAATTTTTCCTCACATTCAAAAACATTGCTCATTTCGTTTCAATTTGAAAATCCATGCACTAAGATTGGGTGGTGTTAAGATAAGATTATTCATAGGTATTTTACGTGACATAATTAAATACAGGTAATGCAAATGATATTCGTAATTGATTACCACAATTAAAATTGTGGATACATAATTTCAAAGTATTTGTAAGAAGATTATACTGACTTTAGTTTGTACAAAAATTATGTAAAGTGCATTTAGCTATTTGAAGATAATAAAGAAACGCAAATTTAATTCATTTGAAAGCCGAAAAAGGGTCATTCGTTTTAACTTTCCTCAAGGAACATAGAAAAAAACATATAATGGATTTTCCATACGAAATAAAAGAAAAAAACTCTATACCGCTCGTGACTCCATTTTATCTGATCCGTATTCGGTTCGTATCCAATTTGGCCTTATTAGTAAATGTATGAGAGCTTGCGCAGCCATCCAAATCCGTTTTTTATAGATTTTTACGGATACGAATTGGATACGAATCGGATACGGATCAGATAAAATGGAGTCACGAGCGGTATAGAGTTTTTTTCTTTTATTTCGTATGGAAAATCCATTATATGTTTTTTTCTATGTTCCTTGAGGAAAGTTAAAACGAATGACCCTTTTTCGGCTTTCAAATGAATTAAATTTGCGTTTCTTTATTATCTTCAAATAGCTAAATGCACTTTACATAATTTTTGTACAAACTAAAGTCAGTATAATCTTCTTACAAATACTTTGAAATTATGTATCCACAATTTTAATTGTGGTAATCAATTACGAATATCATTTGCATTACCTGTATTTAATTATGTCACGTAAAATACCTATGAATAATCTTATCTTAACACCACCCAATCTTAGTGCATGGATTTTCAAATTGAAACGAAATGAGCAATGTTTTTGAATGTGAGGAAAAATTTACTTAGATGTTTATAAAGCGTTGCTGGTTAGGCTAGGTGCTCTAGGTACATTTATTTACATAAGAGGGTCAACTACTAGAGTTTGATTTCGACTCTTTTGGAGGAATTCCGTTTACAAACCTAAACATATTAATTGTGTTAGCTTATAGTGATTGGATGTACATTAATCCAACAGCTACCCGCAATCTTTAAAAGGTCATCCGTCCGTCTTTCCACGCTACGTATTTCTTACCCTAGAACCTTTTGACCCCATCAATCGTGATTTCTACGATCTGTGCTTATTACCTGGACTCACGCCATACACGTTTCTTTTTTAATTTCTAATTAAGAGTCTACGGTAGATTCTTTTCTACGATATACAGGGTGTAAGAGGCAGGGTCCCAAAAACTACTAGGGCGTGATAGAGCTCGTTATTCATCATAATCAACTAGAATACAGCGTCTAATTTCAATGAAATTTCCTAATAGATAAATAAAAAATCGAATTTCGGAACAAACACATGTTTGCTCCGAGCAAACAGCTATTTACAAGTCGCAAAACACGTTAGTCTCGATTGTCAAATTCCATTGAACGTTTTTTTTTTCTTTTTCTAGAAATGGGTTTGCTCTTGACTCCAGTCTAGTTCGGGAAGGACAGAGACGATGTCGACGATGGATCGAACTTACCCAGAAGATGCCTGTTAACTTTAACTTTGAAGTGTTGGGGGTTGTATTCATTCGGAAACACAGACAGTGAGTTCCACTCTTTTTCCGTGTGCGTTAGATGATGGTATAAAAGGATAATAATGACTTACCAAACAGTGCCAGCCTCGACATGTTTGCTGTACTGGAGAGCCGTGTTCAAGTTGGTGGTGAAGATGCCAGCAGCTAAACCGTAGTTGGTGTCATTGGCGCGGTCGATGACCTCTTCCAACGTCTCGAACTTGATGATGCTTTGCACCGGGCCAAAGATCTGTATAGGGAAAACAAACAATCAACAATAAAATATAGGTAACGTAATAAAATGAATTAAGTGTAGAAATAACTTATTTGAAAATAATTTGATAGGTTTAAGGCCAGTGCCGTACCGTTTCTGAATTTATGTATATTTTATCTTTGCAATTAAATTAACACCCTGTATTGTTTCTTTTTAAAATGATGAAAAGCAAAGGGAATGTGATTAACTTCCTATATTGTTACCAGTTTAGAATATCACCACGCTACTTGTAAATTAAGTAGTTTGTTAAATATTTATATTTTATCTATGTCTTACCTTATCTTATCTCACAACAGCAATTGATTCTCTAACAACAGTGCTAGATAAGTACAGTAAATACTTAGGTGTGCTATTGTCAACGGATTGAGGGAGAAGGCATCAATAAACATATTATTAATTTTCTACATGATAATGATAAAAAAGGAGCGCAGCATTCTTGGAGTCAAACTGATTGACCGAGTTCGGAACTCAGTGCTGCGTTCCCAAACAAAAATTATAGACGTACCTCAGAACAGAAGGCTGCCTACTTAAAGTGGGACTGGGCTGGCCACGTCTCCCGTATACCAAATGTTCTATGGGCTAAAATTACCACCGAATGGGAACCAAATGCAATAAAGCGACGTGGACGACCCGAAAGAGGTGGCACGATGAATTGGACGCATATAAAAAAAAATGTCGGGTACTATCAATGGATCGTGAAAAGTGGAAGGAAGGGAGAGAGGCCTTTCACCACCAACACCACAGGCTCATAAATAAATAAATAAAATAATGATAAAAATAATAAGAAAGATTCTTGCTATATATTGTATTATTGTAATTTAGGCAATAATGGGCTGAATCCACTACAGCAATACCTATACAGATATTTTTAAACAACCCTCAAAACTTGTCTTTCGTGGCGGAACGACCTTTGTTTGGGTCTTTGACGCTCTGCTAGCCCATTAGGATAAAGGCGTGATTAATGTATGTATGTAGGTATGTATGTTTGTTGGTAAATAGATTTTCCTTACCTCGTCCCTGGCAATCGACATGTTGTCTTTGACATCAGCGAAGACTGTGGGTTCAACATAGTATCCCTTGTTTCCAATACGCTTGCCTCCACACATCAACTTGGCACCTTCCTTCTTACCGAGATCAATATATTCTAGAATCTTCTTCATTGTAGGTTCGTCCGTCTGTAAAGAAAATATAATAAGGATCGAAGGAAATGGGAAGTCCACCGAGGAAGTCTATTTCTTTATCTGTCTGAAAATGAAAGTTAAAGGAATATTACTTATGCTCAAATTACGTGTGTCTGATGGAATCTACGCCACCTTCAATAAAAAAAAATGCTTCGTCATGTACTTGATAATTATGACAAATTTTATGGTAACGACAAAATTTATGATAGATGAATTTTATATGACAAAGAATGGTAAATATTAGCTAATGTTGGTTGTGATTATTTATTTAACATGTTTTTGTCCTTGAATAACAAATTAATTGAGCTTCTCCTATTTGTGTCTCCGTCATAATAATATCATCAATGTAATGAATAGGTGTATTTGTTGAGGCACTAATGCATTTAAAATTTAAAACATTGCCTCGAGCGATGCAACGAACAACTGTCGGATCCCATGCTTCTAACTAAGTGTTTAATTTTATTTGCTACATGCTTTTATATTTTCTATGTATAGGTAAATATTCTGTGTTGAGAAAAAAAAATGGATTTCCATTTAAAGTACGCAGGTACGAAGACAAAAGAAAATTGAAACAAACAGGGACTATTTTCATAGATTGTCATAAATAACACAGGTCGATAAATAACAATGCACGCTAAATGAACTCATCAAGTCCAGACTTCCCGTTGCACAGAATTATTTCAATAAGGAAGATTCTAGAATATATTGATCTCGGTAAGAAGGAAGGTGCCAAGTTGATGTGTGGAGGCAAGCGTATGGAAACAAGGGATACTATGTTGAACCCACAGTCTTCGCTGATGTCAAAGACAACATGTCGATTGCCAGGGACGAGGTAAGGAAAATCTATTTACCAACAAACATACATACCTACATACATACATTAATCACGCCTTTATCCCTAATGGGCTAGGCAGAGCGTCAAAGACCCAAACAAAGGTCGTTCCGCCACGAAAGACAAGTTTTGAGGGTTGTTTAAAAATATCTGTATAGGTATTGCTGTAGTGGATTCAGCCCATTATTGCCTAAATTACAATAATACAATATATAGCAAGAATCTTTCTTATTATTTTTATCATTATTTTATTTATTTATTTATGAGCCTGTGGTGTTGGTGGTGAAAGGCCTCTCTCCCTTCCTTCCACTTTTCACGATCCATTGATAGTACCCGACATTTTTTTTTATATGCGTCCAATTCATCGTGCCACCTCTTTCGGGTCGTCCACGTCGCTTTATTGCATTTGGTTCCCATTCGGTGGTAATTTTAGCCCATAGAACATTTGGTATACGGGAGACGTGGCCAGCCCAGTCCCACTTTAAGTAGGCAGCCTTCTGTTCTGAGGTACGTCTATAATTTTTGTTTGGGAACGCAGCACTGAGTTCCGAACTCGGTCAATCAGTTTGACTCCAAGAATGCTGCGCTCCTTTTTTATCATTATCATGTAGAAAATTAATAATATGTTTATTGATGCCTTCTCCCTCAATCCGTTGACAATAGCACACCTAAGTATTTACTGTACTTATCTAGCACTGTTGTTAGAGAATCAATTGCTGTTGTGAGATAAGATAAGGTAAGACATAGATAAAATATAAATATTTAACAAACTACTTAATTACAAGTAGCGTGGTGATATTCTAAACTGGTAACAATATAGGAAGTTAATCACATTCCTTTGCTTTTCATCATTTTAAAAAGAAACAATACAGGGTGTTAATTTAATTGCAAAGATAAAATATACATAAATTCAGAAACGGTACGGCACTGGCCTTAAACCTATCAAATTATTTTCAAATAAGTTATTTCTACACTTAATTCATTTTATTACGTACCTATATTTTATTGTTGATTGTTTGTTTTTCCCTATACAGATCTTTGGCCCGGTGCAAAGCATCATCAAGTTCGAGACGTTGGAAGAGGTCATCGACCGCGCCAATGACACCAACTACGGTTTAGCTGCTGGCATCTTCACCACCAACTTGAACACGGCTCTCCAGTACAGCAAACATGTCGAGGCTGGCACTGTTTGGTAAGTCATTATTATCCTTTTATACCATCATCTAACGCACACGGAAAAAGAGTGGAACTCACTGTCTGTGTTTCCGAATGAATACAACCCCCAACACTTCAAAGTTAAAGTTAACAGGCATCTTCTGGGTAAGTTCGATCCATCGTCGACATCGTCTCTGTCCTTCCCGAACTAGACTGGAGTCAAGAGCAAACCCATTTCTAGAAAAAGAAAAAAAAAACGTTCAATGGAATTTGACAATCGAGACTAACGTGTTTTGCGACTTGTAAATAGCTGTTTGCTCGGAGCAAACATGTGTTTGTTCCGAAATTCGATTTTTTATTTATCTATTAGGAAATTTCATTGAAATTAGACGCTGTATTTCTAGTTGATTATGATGAATAACGAGCTCTATCACGCCCTAGTAGTTTTTGGGACCCTGCCTCTTACACCCTGTATATCGTAGAAAAGAATCTACCGTAGACTCTTAATTAGAAATTAAAAAAGAAACGTGTATGGCGTGAGTCCAGGTAATAAGCACAGATCGTAGAAATCACGATTGATGGGGTCAAAAGGTTCTAGGGTAAGAAATACGTAGCGTGGAAAGACGGACGGATGACCTTTTAAAGATTGCGGGTAGCTGTTGGATTAATGTACATCCAATCACTATAAGCTAACACAATTAATATGTTTAGGTTTGTAAACGGAATTCCTCAAAAGAGTCGAAATCAAACTCTAGTAGTTGACCCTCTTATGTAAATAAATGTACCTAGAGCACCTAGCCTAACCAGCAACGCTTTATAAACATCTAAGTAAATTTTTCCTCACATTCAAAAACATTGCTCATTTCGTTTCAATTTGAAAATCCATGCACTAAGATTGGGTGGTGTTAAGATAAGATTATTCATAGGTATTTTACGTGACATAATTAAATACAGGTAATGCAAATGATATTCGTAATTGATTACCACAATTAAAATTGTGGATACATAATTTCAAAGTATTTGTAAGAAGATTATACTGACTTTAGTTTGTACAAAAATTATGTAAAGTGCATTTAGCTATTTGAAGATAATTTGATAGGTTTAAGGCCAGTGCCGTACCGTTTCTGAATTTATGTATATTTTATCTTTGCAATTAAATTAACACCCTGTATTGTTTCTTTTTAAAATGATGAAAAGCAAAGGGAATGTGATTAACTTCCTATATTGTTACCAGTTTAGAATATCACCACGCTACTTGTAAATTAAGTAGTTTGTTAAATATTTATATTTTATCTATGTCTTACCTTATCTTATCTCACAACAGCAATTGATTCTCTAACAACAGTGCTAGATAAGTACAGTAAATACTTAGGTGTGCTATTGTCAACGGATTGAGGGAGAAGGCATCAATAAACATATTATTAATTTTCTACATGATAATGATAAAAAAGGAGCGCAGCATTCTTGGAGTCAAACTGATTGACCGAGTTCGGAACTCAGTGCTGCGTTCCCAAACAAAAATTATAGACGTACCTCAGAACAGAAGGCTGCCTACTTAAAGTGGGACTGGGCTGGCCACGTCTCCCGTATACCAAATGTTCTATGGGCTAAAATTACCACCGAATGGGAACCAAATGCAATAAAGCGACGTGGACGACCCCGAAAGAGGTGGCACGATGAATTGGACGCATATAAAAAAAAATGTCGGGTACTATCAATGGATCGTGAAAAGTGGAAGGAAGGGAGAGAGGCCTTTCACCACCAACACCACAGGCTCATAAATAAATAAATAAAATAATGATAAAAATAATAAGAAAGATTCTTGCTATATATTGTATTATTGTAATTTAGGCAATAATGGGCTGAATCCACTACAGCAATACCTATACAGATATTTTTAAACAACCCTCAAAACTTGTCTTTCGTGGCGGAACGACCTTTGTTTGGGTCTTTGACGCTCTGCCTAGCCCATTAGGGATAAAGGCGTGATTAATGTATGTATGTAGGTATGTATGTTGTTGGTAAATAGATTTTCCTTACCTCGTCCCTGGCAATCGACATGTTGTCTTTGACATCAGCGAAGACTGTGGGTTCAACATAGTATC